>LR564722.1:31688-54670 GCA_900536345.3 Caenorhabditis sp. 39 LS-2015 | reverse complement strand
TGTGCCAAAATGTTCTTCCCGATGCGTGTTTTTTTCAATTGTACTGAATACAAATGTTTATAGTGAATGAAATTAGATTGCATTTTGTGGATTCCAGTTTTCTTTGACAAAAAAAAAGAAAACAAAGTGGCAAATTATCATTTATTAACTTATTAAATAAGAAAATTACAGGAGACATCGGATGATCACAGGGCGATCATTATTATCAGAATCATTATCGGGACTGTTATATTAAACAAAAAATAAATACAAATGTATTATTCAAACCATTGACTGCAGTGTGGCGGTGGAGATGAATCGACTCGGAGCATCGTAGTATCGGGAAGCGGCCACTGAGATATCGAGATTCGAAAGATATCCGGAATGCTCGTCGATGCAGAACACTTTTGGCTCGGAGATGATCGGAACTGGAAGAGTGTTCTGGTAGACATGCTTGGGTTCGGGACGGTAGCAGCAGAGGACGAGGTTGGCGACGACGAGAAGGAGGACCAGGAATGCCAGGGAACAGTAGATGATGGTGCTGGAAGAAAGAAGATGATTAGGGGACTCGAGACGGGAGAAACTTACTCATCGGAGATCTCAAAGTCGAAAGAGGTCACTTGAGAATAAGAAGTGGAAGCAGTGCTGGTAGAAGTAGTCGAGTCGATGTTCCGAGACTTGTGCTCGCAATGCGGTCCAAAGTATCCGGTCTCGCAGTGGAAAGTAGACTGAACCGAGAGAATAATGGTGTCCGAATCGACAACTCGGTACTCCCAACGGTCATTGTTTTCCGTCTTGAACTCTTGAATGCTCAGATCAGAAAGAGGCTCTCCGGTGGACGGATGGAGCGGTTGGATGGAGAGGGAGAGTCGGGATTGGGGGAAGAGGATGTAGACATCAAGGGAGCGAGTCTCATAAGCGAGGAGACGAATGGTTTCGGAATAGTAGAGGGAGTGTTCCAGATGCAGAAGAGAGTCAGTGTCGGCGGTCAGATGGAGACGAAGGTATCCAGCTGATTCGGAGTAGGAGAAGAGGCTGAAGAGGACAGCGACGGACAAAATGCAGTTCATGATGAATTCAGAAATGACCGATATCGGGTACTGTCCACTCTTTCGAGAGCCTCCTTATATACGGATCTCCTGACTCCGCCCCTTTACCTCTTCTTATCTTATCTCGCTTTGCCACCTTTTCCAGTCCCAATTGTCATCGTTTTTATCTGGATACTGTATACCAGTATACTCGAAAGTCATCATCGGCGGTCCTTTGAGCTCTGCTGGCTAGCAACACATTACGAGGCAGATAGGAAAGGAACAGAATGACAAAACAACAAATATCTTGGACGAAGAAAAGGGAGAATTAGTAATGGTTGAAAAGAATTTCCAAAATAAATGGAATATATTGAAAATTTTGAAAGAAGACAATAATAGCATTTAAACTGCCGCGCTTTTTTTTGGCCGTGGCCGAGGTTTGATGGCCGAAGTTTTTCTTTTTTCTTCAAAATTTATCGACTCCTTTCGCGGATGATTGATGATCGCGATTCTACATTTTGCTATTTTTTCTTGTTTCTTCCAGCTCAGTTTTGTCATTTTTTCCAACAATGTTTTGAGTTTTTGCACCTAGTTGTCATTGAGACGATTTCTTACAGAATGTTCCTAATAACAAGGCGGTTACTCAACAAAAATTGGAAGTTCCTGCCAAATCGTGACCGGATAGTTTATAAAAACAAAAAAGAAGCGTTTTTTGATTTTGTCAAAGTCTCCGGTGCAAACATTATCTGGCAAATCGGACTAGCTGTTATAGTTCTGTAGGTTACATGTTTTTTTGAATCTGGTGTGTGAATATTCGAATTTTAGAGAGTTTGCGTTTCCAACTCCAGACATTGTTTATGATTTGAAACGGTTGATATCTCCGGATTTCGATTTGTTCTGCAAAAGCGGAAATCTTGTAGATTTCGAGCTGGACTTTGAGAATAAGCTTAGATCGATTCGTAGGGAAGAGGTGCGCAGTTTGGAGCAGTTCACAAATGCGAAAAGTCCAGAAGCCAAGTTTGGTGGCGTTGTTTGAATAATTTACTTATTTAGGGTTGATAGTCATTTCTAGGTCTCATTTGTTTCGGTTCTTTCTTGTTTTTGTTGTCTTTTTATTCCGATGAATCTCAAAACATTTCCACTTCTTTCTGTTTCTCATTTTGTTTTGTTATTTGGTTGAAGAACCAGACTTTTTACTTTTCACACTGTTCTATGCAGCAATTATTCATTTAATTAATTAATTTTTCAGTAAAAACCAATTTATAATGGATAAAGTTGAGAATAAGCCATCTGAAGGTCTTCTGGAGACGAAATCGCTCGCGAAAGCTCTCCCGGACGCGGCTTCTCCGGATAAACGCCCTAAATATGTGCAGATTGTGAGTACTCATGTCCGATTATTTCGCAAATGGGTTTTCAGCTGCAAGAGAAAACTGGGCAGCGTCCGCTGAAGTCACCTGCTTCTCTCGGGATTTCTGACGTCTCTACTCCCGAAAAATCAATTGATTCGACCGAAAAGACACCCAAGAACTCGAAGCCGAAGCCAAAGTTCAAGCTCACGGCGGCACCGGCCGGCAATGCCAATACCAGCGCTGCTTCTGGAAAACGTCCGATGAAGAAATTTTATCTGAAGAGACAAGAAGTAGTTGCTTTGCCGAGCAACATTGAAACCTGGGAAATGGACATTTCTCCGGAGAACGTGGTCTTCTTCAGCGGCCCGAACAACTACATGTCTGCTCTCTATCCAGTCAATGTCATTGTCGATGGAAATCAATACAATTCTGTCGAACACTACTATCAAGCATGCAAAATTTTCACTCTTGTCGGAAAAGAGGCCGCCACTGAGCTCAAGACTGCCACCACTCCAATAGATGTTAAGAAGGCGACGAAAGAGATTCTGAAAGGAAAAGTCAACAAACAGCAGCTCGACGAGTGGAAGGCCAAGGACAGCTTCCCGGTTCTGAAGCACGCCGTGATGCAAAAGTTTTCCCAGAACGAGGATCTCAAGAAGGCACTCTTGGCCACAGATAATAAGATTCTTATTCAAACTTACATCGGGTTCGTTTTGTTTCCATTTAAAAAATTTGAAAATTGGTTTGCAGCGACAACTTCTACGCCGCTGGTGCCAATGTGAAGTATGCTAGCACTTGGGTGAACCGTCATCTGAATCAGAGCCTCAAGGTTCCCGTCGATATCACTTCGGCAAATTTCAAATATCTTCCGATAGTTGCCAATGGAAAGAATGCGTTGGGCTGGATCCTGATGCATGTTCGGAACGAACTCCGCGCCCAGCAAGCATAAAGTTTAAAAGTTGTTCATTCAACTTGTCATTCTTTCCCAAAGGTCTCTTGTTCGATATGGCCTTCTTCTTCCCATGTTCACACTTTTGTTCTCATGTTTTCTAACTTGACAAGAGAATCCCATATCATCTCGTATATTTTGCTTCCTTTTTTGCCTCCTGCTCTGACACGGTTCAATGTTCTTCTCTGTAGAAATTGTAATGAACAATCACGAATTTTCTTTTTTCGAAGCGGATACGGTCTTCACCCGTTCTCAATATCTTTTTCTCAATTTTTTTTATATTCTTTTCAAAATATTTATCTTCAGATTCTGTTATACAGCACGAACACAATGGGCAAAGTTAATGACAGCAGCGTCTTGAAACGGTTAGTTCTGGCCATTTGTAGCTATTTATCTCCCATATCCTATTTTCAGATATCGAAACAACACCCGTGTTGACCCGGCTTCTCTGTCTCACTACATGTGCTACTATTGCGGACTGACGTCGTTCGACCGTCTGGAGTATCAGCAACACATGCTCAAAGTGCACGAGGTGCTCTCGCAGTCTTACCAATTGTGGTCCGACCACACAATGGACTCGTTGGGACTGCGATGGAGCGAATCGAAGCAATCCGACGAACACGAGGGATCTGAATCTTGTAAGTTTTCAAAGTAATTGTGTTATTTGGCAACCGTGTTATCAGCTCCAGCGTCGCCTATATTGCGTACACCAAAAGTGGAAAAATCGGATGATGATGATGAAGATTATGTCTACGAAGAAGAAGATAAACCTTGCAAGAAACGGAGAAAGGATGATGAAGGATTCAGGTCGAGGGGAAAAAAGACAGTTGAAAGAATCAAGAAGGACGAAATGAGACGGAAAATAGATGCAGAGAATAAACGAAGAAAGAGAGCCGAGGAGAGGAAAAGGGAGGAGAAGGCAAGAAGAGATGAAGCAGATAGAAAGGCGGAGGAGGCCAAGAGAATGTTCGAAGTGAAATTGGAATCGGAGCCAGAACCAGTGACTATAGTGGAGAAGGTTGAAGTCGTTGAGTTGCCAAAACGTACTCCCTCTACTGAAAAGAGAAAGAGAAGAAGAACGGAGGGATCGAGAAGAAGAGATGAAGATCAGGAAAAGGACAAGCCAGAGGTGGCAGCTCTTGTGAAACGAATTTTGGAGGAGAGCAAAAAGAAAGAGGCGTCAAGACAAGAAACGGAAGATGAGGACATACATGCCGAGCCGAGTAAGTTTCTAGTTTTAATAGGATTGGACTAACCCTTAATAGTTACAGATTGCGCTTTCCGAAAACCGATGGAGGCTGATGTGAACACAACGAAGTACTGCAAGATCTGCAAAAAAGGCACTCATTTCACCTTTGCCACAATTTTCGAACATTGTAAGAGGGAATTGAACAATAGGATTAAGCCATAGGTCTGATTTCAGATATAATCCATCATCATGCAATTGTTAAGTCTTTCCACTACTACGGGTACAAAGAAACTCAGGTGATAGGAAAGAAGTCACTCATGGAAAGAGAGTTCTGCCAGCGTTGTATTGTCAAGTTACCTTCAACTGTTGAGTACTACAAGCATATGATAGCAAATCACATGTTCGAGAGTGTCCGCTGTCAGCCTGAGTAAGTGTGCCAATTTTTTATTGTGTAATTCAATTTTCTTCAGCTTTGAGCAAGCCACTCATGCGGATGTGGAGGTGAAACTTGAGTTCCGCGACAGAGTCATCACCTGCGGATATCGTTTCTCGCTAAATCCCGATGAACAGATCATGCCGGCTGCCGTGACAGTATCAGAGATTCCGAACGAAATCCAATCCGATACTGAGCTTCCGATACAGAACCCAACGGAAGTGGCGGAAGTCGCTTTGAAGGAGGATGAAGAGCTGACGGAGGAATTGAAGAATGATGTTCCAACTCCGTCCGATCCGGTCGTCCCGACTCCACAATGATCCTGCTCTGTTTCCTCATCATGACCATCAAGATACTCATTCTTATTCTTGTCCCCATCAATTGAATTGATGAATCTGTACTGTCATCTATCAAAGATCATCTTGTTGTATCGTGTTTACATATAATTTTCGAATCTTTTAACTTGAAATCCAAAGGAATAAAGTTTAACTTTTAAAAGTACCTCACTCCTGATTTTCATTTGGCTCTCCATAATACACTGTTTCTAAAATAAAATAGAAATAGAAAGTAGTTCAGAGCGGAGATCTTCTGAGAAGATAAGCATCTCCGGCAATGCGATGAGTCAACAATTCACGAGTCACACGCTCATTGTCATCACTTCTTCTCCTTATCAATCAGCACAACTTTCAGATTCTTCGCCGCTCTGTTTTCTTGTTTTTCCGGAGAATGACGAGCAAGAAATTCGGGACAGAAGACGTCGGAATCACGAAGATCGATGTTCGAAAGGATCCGAAGACGATAAGCGAAGAGGAATGGAAGAAGGTTCTGCCGGCCGAAGTGTTCCAAGTCGCCAGGCAAGCTGGTAGGTCGAAATGAACTCGTGACGGGCGGGTCTCGCAACGAAATTGTTTCTTTGTCAATTTACTGTAGTTTTTGGTTTATAAACTGAGACTTGTTGATATCAGATTGAATCTCAGGGATATTTAACATTGTCCCAAATTTTCTCAAAACTGAAAGTTCAGGCACCGAGAGACCGGGAAGTGGCGGATTCGACAACTACTTCGAGAAAGGACGGTACGTGTGTCTCTGCTGTGGTGCAGAACTCTTCAAGTAAGCAAAGAATCCATGACATTCCACCCCCTGTTTCTTCCTGTTTCCAGCTCTGATTCCAAGTTCTGGGCCGGCTGTGGCTGGCCGGCATTCTCAGAATCCGTCGGTCACGACGCCAATATCATCCGAATACAAGACAGATCCCACGGAATGGTTCGGACTGAAGTCCGTTGCAAACAGGTGAGAATCTCCGAAAATCAGAAGATCGTCGACTTGTTTACTTCTTCGTTTTTGCAGTGCAACGCCCATCTCGGACATGTATTCAACGACGGACCGAAGGAAAAAACTGGAGAGAGATACTGCATCAACAGCGTGTGCATGGCCTTTGAGAAGAAGGATTAACTTGTGAAAATCTTGTGAATAAAACTGAAGATATCAACTGTCCGCGCCGCGCGTCTTTTCTCTCTTCCTATCTTTATTCCCATTTCGGTATACTTTTCGGACACAGTTGGCAGTCAGTCATCAGAAGAAGAAGGAGGAGAAGGAGGGAAAGAAGATAACGCAATCCACGAAATGTCTCAATTCGGAAGAGTATATCACCGCTCATCCGACCTTGACACACTAAAACGCACCGCCCGTTCTGTCCGTTTTTCGAATTTCGATGCGACTCGACTCGACCCGAGTCTATCTTCATTTTCACTTCATTCCGACGCCTTACAAGCCCATTTTCTTTTTTCTGACAATTAGTGTCATTATTAAATACTTACACACCATCTGGTAAATTTAGCAAACAGATGAAAGAACCAAAGGCGAACGGGGAGAAGAGGGGAATCGTTAAAGTTTAAAATTACCGGTTTCGCATAGGGAGAGGGAGAAAGAGAAGGGGCGCCAGCAGCCAGAAGGACAATGGTAATATGTCATTATCGAGTTGATGAGCTTGTGAACATTTCAATAAAAGTAGACAGAGTACGGCGAACAGTTGGCACTTTGCGGGCCTATTTACCCAATCGCATTGGATCATTTCCTGTGTTTTTTAGCTTGAAGAACTAAGAACTTCATCTTCTAAAACTGAACAATGCGATTGCGCTCCATCTTGCTTTCTGCCCTTCGTGAGATTCAATAGAGCGCACTTGCATTATTGCATTCTCCTCAACGAGCTGGCTGATCACGGTATCTCTAAAATAGTCATAGCGTGGCTCACGAAGACTGTTCTGATCGTGGTGAGACCCCGTAGTATCACTTCTCATTTATCTCTAGAGAGCGATAATATCAATAAGAAGAAAACGGAAGCTTCACTTTGAAGATGTTAAAAGAAGGCGTCCTTCTTCAGTCCCTTTTTCATCCAAAAAACCATCAGATCTCCAACATCTTCTTCTTCTTCTCGACTGACTTCCTGCTGTGAATGAATCCATCGGGACGCCGAATCTCCTCAGCTGAACTCCCCCTTCCCCTCCCTCCGCTCCTTCTTCTTCTTCCACCTCGTCCCATTCATAAGCAGAAGCCGTCTCCATCTCATCTCCCGCTACTTTTGGTCGTTTCGCGCCTTTTTGCCCCCGCTCATTGTCATCCCGTCCATTCCTTTCCATTGTTTTCGCTCTAATTATGTCTTCTCGGAGACTGTCCGCATCCGGCCGCCCGGCTCCACCCATCCACAGAGATAGTAGCATTCGACGTCGTTGTCTGAAAAAGCTAATCAGACGGGCGGCGGCGGCAGCAGAAGTGAGTGCCGAACAGGACGTTCGGGAACGATTACTGCTTGTATTCATTTGCCTGACGCCGTCGGCCAAGCTGCGTCAGCCAACAACAGAAGCAGCGGGAGGAGGAGAAGGAGAAGGAGGAGGGAATAGCAACCGGCCCTCCGTACGATCCGCTTCCTTTTTTCCGTCCGTCCCCTCTTGACTTCGCTTCCATCTCTTCGCATAGTCCGCACTTCTCAATCCAGCCAACCGCCATCATCATATCTATTTGTACTGTGCTATATATCCAGGTTTATCCTCACTTTGACCCCTTCTCGCCACAGGTTGACGACGCCATTATCTGACGAGTCACGGGCGTTCCATAACGGACAAAGAAATTAGGTTGAGTGACGTGGCACGACCTGCTGATTCATGAGGCGATGATTGTCAGTTCTGATTCACACATTTGGTGGCGTAAAGCCGAAACGAAACGCTAGAATTACTACGTTTCCAAGAGAAGATTCCAGTTTCGTTTTGTTCCCCGTCTCTCAGTAGTACATCTGCCTAGTCAACCGCTCGAAAAATCCTAGTTTTTTGGGTCATTGGATGACCCATTTACCTATCTGTTGCATGACTGATCACATCCATCCAAAGTTGCCAAAAACAAGTCTGTCCGAAGAGTTGATTTGGCTGTATCCTTGCCTATCCAAACAAATCCCAAAGTAACCTGTTGTTAGATTTGAATACGATTGATTCCTCTTTTGAGGAGGGGGAACCAGCTTCCTTCTGAAGAGGTGTCAATACCTACTTCTCACACCAAAAAAACCCATAGATCCGTAGTTCCGTAGATCATCTCGGAAAAGGTTTCTCTTTTGAAAAACGAAATCCGCGAAAGTCTTGAAGTATTCGGCCGAGGGAGAGGGCGAACTTTCGCCACATTAGTATGTCAATTTCGACTTGACTTAGATGGAAAATGGACGGTGCGTTCTTTGTGTTTTTAATGATGATGATGCGCAATATGCAACTCACCGAGACCAGCGAAACGTTTAAGAAGAACACAAGCCAGTTGGTTTTTGGGGTGTCTATTCTCGAAAAACAACCATAAAAGTCCATCGTTTTCTTTGTCCAACCCCAATTCCAATTCCTATTCCACCCGGTAAACCGCACGACTCCCGGCGCCTTTTCCGCTTTCCATTCCCGACCCGCTATCATCGCTCCGCTTCCAAAATTGTGTCATCCGCCGATTGTCCAAGGCTGAATATTTGGGTTATCTCCTCACCTGTTACCTGTCCGTCTGCGCTCTCTCCAACATTTCATTTGCATTTGTCGAATTTCGGGAACGTCGACCGCCGATGCATCGAAAGAGAGAGAGGGAGAGAGAGAGATCGGAAGAGAAGGAGGAGGAAGGAAGAAGAAGGCGCGGCCAACCGAAATGAACAATTCGCACAATAATACCGATAGCTTCCAATTATGACATTTCCTTTCATTCCACAACTGCTGCGCCCTCCCCCCGCCTTCTACGAATTCACCTTCTTACTTGGCGCGCTTCTGATCAATGACGTGCCAATTCAATTATCAGATACCGCCGTCTGTAATTGTATTTCCATCTGAAATGCATCTCTTCTGTACAGTAAGCCGATCATAAATCTCTCTTTCTCTCCCTCTGATTCGGACATAGCATAACTCGCTACTATTAAGATTACGCTCCGAAAGTGTGACAAATCTCGATTCGCCATTCACCCAACTTGATCCTCCCTTCCTTCCCCTTACATTTTTTCCTCGCCTACACGTCGCATTATCTCCTTCCCTCTCTCCCTCCGTCTCTTCTACAGTCTTCGCATCTGTGAAGCTGAACCTTAAGCCTAATTTGAACGCGCGCCAAGCCAATCCAACCTTCATCTGGTTCTCCTCCTCCTCCCCCTCCAAACCACTCTATTATGCCGATCCACCTCCTTTTTCTTTTCGATTCATTCGTTTTTTTGCAGCAATATGCATTGGGAGCTGCTCGTGTGGCTTCTGGCCATGGCGGCCGCAGCATCAGCTGCCGGATGTCCTCCGAACACGTTCACTTGTGCTGATGGCAGTTGTATTCCTTCGGATTGGCGAGGCGACGGAGAGAAAGATTGCGAAGACGGCTCAGATGAGACGACAGAAGGAACTGCTGGAGAGACAACTACTGATGGAAAGTTCGATGAAGTCGTCAACGCATCAACCACTCCTGCAGCCGACGGAGACTGCGACTGGGGAATGCAGCAGAGAATCGACAACTGCAGCGAGCCGATCGTTCTGTTCCTGCATCAAATCGAACGACTCAACCTCAGAAACATGTCGTTCCTGACTTCGTCGCAAATGTAATTAATGTGTCATCCATCCATCATCCCATAATCGCATCCTTTTCAGTCAATCACAAATCGAAACGGGCTGCAATTTGATGACAAGTTACCAAGAGTGCGTCGGAAACGAAAAGGGATGCATGCCCGATGAGGGAGTTCGATCATGGGGAGAAGTCGAGATGTTCATGTGCCAGTTGGTGCTTCCCTCGGTGAAAGAACACGCTACCTGCTTCAAGGCTTCCGCTGATCCACGTTGTGATACCAGGTAACTATCGGAGAACAATTCGAAGTACCTTACTGATTCCAGCAAAACATCTTCCTCGTCATCCCTCTGCGGCTTGGTCACTTCTATCCAAACTGCCACATCTTGCCTCGAAGCCATCCGTCCAGAAGCCTGTACTTCTGATGCAATTGAGATGCTCAGTCCAATTAGGGAAGAGACGGAACACATTGTCTCTGCTATCAGATGCGCCGTAAGTTCCAATACTCAGTTGAACAAAGTAACAATTTCGGGTATTCCAGCTGCCGGAGGATGCTTCGAGCACCACTCTTATAGTCGATGGCACCACCGAATCTGCATCTAGTTCTGTTGAGGACGAGGATGACAATCTGACCACCATATCTGAGGAGTCCACCACCACCACTTCTCACAATGAGGAGAACGAGAACAAGCCAGCACTGACCATCAACCTCGCCGACGCTGTCAACTCCCTCTACTACATCTACGATATCTGCTCCGCCAACTTCTCTTCCGATCCATTCGCCCCAATTGCCGAACGCATTTGTGGCAAGCAAGACGAGATCGCCAAGTGGTCTGACTGCTATCAGAAGACACTGGAGAAGCAGAAGTGCGCTGTTCGCAACGCCACGTCAAAGTGTGAAGCGCTCATCTCGTACAATAACAACTTGGATTGCGCAATTGTGACGATGAACGACGAGTGCGAAGTCGACGCACAGAACCTGGTTGTGGAACTGCAAGAAGAAGTGAACGATCTCATTATCGCCGGAAAGTGTTTCGATGAGAAGAAGGAGGAGGAGGCTCCGAAGAATGTGAATGATGGAGACTTCCATCTGCAGACAACACTTCCAAAGTGCACGGAGGAACAGGAGAATGGAGCATTGGGATGTCTTGTCGAGTTGGTCGAGATCAATAAGAAACTCACCGCATTCGCCAATCTCAACTTCCTTCTCGAGATCGCCAGTCCAAACTCCACTGTCGTCGAAGGAATCTGTTCCCTGTTCGCCCGCTACGAACAATGTCTCTCCGCAACTGTCTTCAAGGACACCCAACGTTGCTCGTTCGCTTCCCCACTCAACTCTCTCGCCAGAATTGGTCTCGCCCCGATCTGCTCTCTCGATTCCCGCCCAATGCTCGCCAAACACAGAGAGTGCTTCGAGACTCTTGCCACTGAAGCCGACGAGGAGACCAACTGCCAGTCGGCGCTCTCTTCTCTCTCCAACACTGTCCAGATGATGCTTCAAGGTGTCCACGGAGAAGCTCTCCTCTGCAAGTCCTTCTACACAATCAGAGACACGTTCACTTGCGGAGAACGTGCTGTGAAGACAAAGTGCCCCGCCGACGCCCTGAGCGACCTGCTTAGCCTGAAGAACAAGGTGTGTTCGTTGAACTTCTACACTTTTTCTCCCTCTCTGTTGTTCCCATTTTGGCTGTTGAACCGGTTTATGATTCAATGTTCAGCTGTTCCATCCTGATGACGTTACATCTTATTATTTTCAGATGACTTCTCTCGGAGAGGAAGAGGGATGCCCAAGGGACCCACCAGCCAATCTCGACGAGATCATCGCCCGTCCAGTTGCTCGCCCAACTCCAGTCACCATGCCGCCACGTGCTCCAACTGCTCGCCCAATGCCAATTCCGATTGCTCCAACTCCTGCAGTAACTCCAGCTAAATGTTCGATCGAAGAGCAGAAGAAGTTCGAGGAGTGCGTGAAGCCACTCACCGCCTTCCAGCCACATCCGCTCTCCGTTATTGCTGTTCCACGTGACATCGACCAAGCCTGCGAGTCTTTCCACACTTTCAAGGCCTGCTCCGCCGAGAGCAACTGTCATCCTCTCTGGGCCCGTGGAATGAGTGCCATGTTCGAATACGCTTGCAACGAAGCCAACGCCGAGTTCAAGAAGGTCCGCAAGTGCATCCGCGAGACGTCTCTCATCGAAGAAGTCCGCTCATGCGTCTCCGACTTCTCTCGTGGCGCTCCAACTGCTGCATGCATGTCCTCGAACCGTCTCCACTCATGCGCCATTCCTCAATTACAAGCCAAGTGCGGACAGGATGCTGCCGATTGGGTCTCCAACTACATTATCCGATTTGCCAATGCAATCGATGTGCGTTGCAAGGTGGGACGTCAGCTGCCAGTTGGACGAGTCGTCGGAATCGGATGCTCTGCTGAGGAAGAGTCGATCATCGAGCACTGCGCTGCTCCACTCAATGACATCGGATCTCGGGTCGAAGAGTTGTTTGCCGGAGGAATGCAGTCTCTCATCAAGAACATCAACTCCCTGGCGCCAGTATTCGCCGGTGGCTGCAACCTGACCGAAGAGTTCCGCACTTGTGCTCATTTCCTCCTCGAGGGCCGCACTTCCTGTGTTGTCTCATCCTGCATGATCGAAGCTGGTCGTGACATCTGTCTCCTCTCCGACCCTGCCAAAGCCATCGACGACAACCTCTCGTGTCTGTTCGGTCAGGCTCAAGAGCCAAAGTTCGCTCAGTGCATCCGTTCTACCATCTCCACTCTGAAACAATTCAACCTCGGCACACTCAGAAGTGTCCTTCCCAAGTTCATCGACTGCACCAAGGATATTGTTCTGGCGAAATGCGGAGACAGTCCTATTAAGATTCTGAAGGCGATGAGTACTCCAGACATCTGTCCGGTCCGTCCACAGCACAACCCGATCGTTCCGATCAACCAGCCATCCCGAGCCACTCCATCTCTCGAAACCGTCCTGTCTTCCACGACTTCATCTGCCGAACCATCAACAACTACCGAATCTTCCACAGAGACTGAAGTTACTGACGCCATGGAGACCTCCCCGACGGCATCTGGAGCATGCGGAGAATCGGATCTCGTTGAGCATCTTCAATGCGAGACCCATCTCGATCAATTCGCTTTCCGTCCAGTCTCCATTATCGGAGAAGCCAACAGATGGGATGAGTTCTGCGAGATGGCCAACAAGACGTACATTCCATGTG
This sequence comes from Caenorhabditis sp. 39 LS-2015, assembly GCA_900536345.3. Taxonomy (NCBI): domain Eukaryota; kingdom Metazoa; phylum Nematoda; class Chromadorea; order Rhabditida; family Rhabditidae; genus Caenorhabditis; species Caenorhabditis waitukubuli. The sequence goes on along the minus strand of LR564722.1, from coordinate 41,472 downwards.
TCGAGGGACTCAAATGCAAGTATCAGCCAGCAGCTTCTGCTCAAATCGGACTCATCGACTCGATCTGCAACAGAGAAATCACTCTCCGCGATCAGAAACAATTCGCAATGTGCCTGTCAGATTACACAAAGTCGGACGCTGGACTCGCTTGTATTTCGGACTTTGGAAAGATAGATCAACTTGAGAAGTCGGCACCATCTCTGATGTGTGACGGGTAAGATTTCCTTTTACCGAGACAAGTATTTTGAACCATATTCTAGATTGAACAACGTGATGAGATGCTCTACGAGCGAGATTGAGAAGAGATGCGGATTCGACGCAGTCTTGCACGTCTTCAGTGTTCATATGCACTGGGCAAACCTGTTCAATGCTACCTGCATTCTCGAGTCGCCAGAGCCAAGCAAGGAAGTGACGGTAATTCAAAAATCGGGAACTTCAGCAGTCTATTCTCATTATCCATTTCAGAGCATCGATGTGAATGAGGTGGAGCCATCTCGAGACCAGAAACCAGTCACGGTGACCAAGGATGAGACGACTCCGGCCACGGCAACCACTGCCATGAACAACGACGTCACAGAAGCAGAAGCGGAGACGCGGAAGCCAGTGCAATCCGCTGCTTTCGCTTCCGTTCTTCTGGCAGTCCTCGTTCCGTTCTACGCCTTCTTCTAAATGTTTTGCTCCGTTGACTGCTCCGAATGGTTTTATTTCTCATACAGGTCATTTCCCCCCTTCTCTAATCCTATCCCTTTTCCTCTTTTCATTCCCAAATTTCTTTATACCGATCTTCTGCAGGGTCTTCTCTTTTCATTCGAAGATCCGCCCAGTTTTCCCTTAATTTCGCCAACTTCCACGTGTACATGGTGTGCTACATTACAGATGGTTTAGAACCGCATTTTTCACTTTCACAACCAACCAAATTTGTATTTACTTGCCCAGAAATTGTAATAAATTATTGAAACGCAAATGGCCGGTGGTCAAGGCGACATGCGAGTCTCCCGCCGTCCCTCTTCGACTTTTTCAACTCTCCCGCCCTTGTTGTTCATTCGTACGGCGACTATGAGCAACACGAGTGTGCAGTAGGAGGGAATGTCGGCCAAGAAGGCGGGGGAGAAAATGGAAAAAGGCCAGGCACAAAACCGATGAGAGAAAGGGAGCGTACGAATGGCGGAGTGGCGCGACGATAATACACTTTTGTGTCGAGGGGAGAGTCTTCTCTTTTTTCTCTTCGGACGCTAATAAATGCACCTTATTTTTCTAGATTTGGCAAAAATACACGCTTTTCTCGCAATTCATGATTTCTGAACTTTTTTTCAAAAACAGTAAGCATAGTACTCAAAGGCGCACTAACAATTTTCACTAACCGGTCTCACCACGCAACTGCAAAGTGTACGGTAGAATGTTTTTCTTGAAATTTTCATTTTCTATCAATCTTTGCGGCTTTGGAGTTTTTCCCCATTTTTATTACTGAATATAACTTTTCTATTTGAAAAAAGTGATAAAACAACATCTGACAAGTGTTTTGTTTGTCTTGTCCCTGCGCGTATATTTAGTGTCGCGTTGATATTCCGACCGCCACGTCGAAAACTGCGCCGCGCCGCCCTTTTTTTGAGCGATACGTGTTCAGTAGTCGGGGAACTAATTACATTGCGACCTTCTTTTTCCATCCGGTGATTAATTATCGTCTCATCCTCATTCTTTTCCTGTTCATTTTTGAAATTCGTGCATTACAGATGGGTATCTCATTCAAACCATGCGGTCTTCTGCTGTTAACAGCATTCATCAGTTTGGCCAGCACAACTGATCTACGAAGTCGTGTTATTGCCGCCATAAATTGCGGTGGATCAGAAGTTCTTGGAGCTTATGGAATTACATACGCAGAAGATACTTCAGAAGACGGTGAGGCATCCGATCACGGAATGCAGTACTCGTTCAGCAATGCTGCCTCTGATGACACCGAAATCTATCAGGTACATTTCTTGTTGAAACTTGGAATAAAGCAGCTAATTTTAGACTGAGAGGTGGAGCAAGGAATCATTCGAGTACGAAGTTCCGGCTGGAGATGGCGAATACGTTATTATTCTGAAGTTCTCGGAAGTCTATTTCCAACACGCCGGCGAAAAGGTGTTCAATGTCAAAATCAATTCGCACGCGGCTGTGAAAAATCTAGACATTTTCAATGCTGCCGGAGGCCGTGGGTTTGCCCATGATATGTGAGTCTGTCCTTGCAAAAATATTTCTGATCGAAGTTTCTAGCTATATCCCAGTTGTGATCAATGGAGACTCGATTTCCGTGCAGGGCCATCCTAGAGGATACAATGGAAACATTATTATCGAACTTGCCAAAGGACCGAGTGACAATCCGAAAATCAACGGATTTGCTGTTGTACGTGCCAAATTGGACCAAATCCCACCGCCACCGCAGAGATTTGTCGCTGACATTCCGTTTGAGGAGGATTTCGACATCGTGAGTCTATTCGGAATTACCAGAAAAATATTTGTTTTTTTAGTATGAAAGCGAGCAAAACGACGATGCCATTCAACCAAAAGTAATCCGAGGCGATGATTCCGAGGAAGACATTGAGATGTACAGTGCTGCGCCTTCAGAATCAGAGAATCCATTTGAAAAGGTAAGTGTTTGAATTCAGATGTTTCTAATATCCGTAAGAAACGTGCTCAGGAAAGTACAAGCACTTGGCTCGGAATTGTCGTCGCCTTTGTCGTCATCATTCCATTGGCCTACTTGATTCAACTGCAATTTGGTGGTCAACCATAAATATCTGTAACAGTATTTATAGGTCTCGCTTAATTTATTTTACAATTTTTTTCATTTGTATTTATTTTTCTTTTCTCATTCGATAGTGTGGGTTTTTTACTTGTAAATTCATGTCAGATGTAACCGGAAAACGACCGGCAAACTGTTTCGCTCAAAGAAACGATAAAAATGTAATTTATTTTTATTCTTTCATAATAATGCTAATATTTTGACATTTACTTCCTAAAATTGGTTTGTTGCTTCCACTATCCTTTCGTTTCCTCTTTTTTCTTGTTTCGTTAATCGACCTCAATTCTCGTGGCCGTAGCCGCCGTTTGTCGGATACTAGGCCACCGTTGTGTAATGGCCAGATGGCGGGTCAATACGCACACATCCCGAAGAATACACTTCGTGTAACATTTTACTTTTTTCTATTTACATCAGTTTCCAGAATGTCTCGTCGATCCAGAAGCAGATCAAGATCTCCGAAACGAGATCGGGAGGAGCGAAGAAGACGTGATGATCGGGACAGAAGTGAACGAAAGCGCGACAGGAAGGAACGTGAAAGGAAGAAAAGGTAGAAAATGGGAACTGCACATTTAATTGATTACAAACTTTACCATTTCAGACATCGCAGCTCGTCTTCTGAAACTTCGATGGCAGAATCGCATCAACTCGGCAGCATTTTGCGAGAAGAGAGACGCCGACGCGACAGAAGCCGAGAAAGGAATAACTCGCCAAAGTGAGCTTTCGTTTTGACAAATTCAAGTCATTCCTTGACTTCAGACTACCACCTCCACCACCTCCGCCTGCGACTCCACCCGTGGATGCCAGTTTGCCATTTGATGTGAGCACTCTGAACGAGCCGACGAAGAAATGGCTGGAAGAGAAAATCACTGAGCAGGTGAGAAATGCCTTGTAATTAGGATTTATTGAAGGAGTTTTCAGGTGTCGACACGTGTTAATCAGCTAGAAACAATGATGGCCGAGAAGGCGACATCAGCTCGAAACGAAATGGAAAAGATGTTGAGAGCCCAAATCGAGGCAGAGATGGCCGTAGAGTTGGAAGAGTGCAAGAAACGGGATGTGAGTACATTTTCTCGAAATTCTTAGATGGAAATGAGTTGGTTTTCAGGAAGAATCTCGTAAGAAATGTAAACAGCTCGAATATGAACTTGAGCGAAAAGTACTGGAAGCCGAAGAGAGTCGAAAGAAATTTGTAAGTTTAGCAAATCGAAACGAGTTGATTCCACGTCCACTGGCTGGAAGAACGCCTGTTCTGTATACATTTGAATTCTCTTCAAAATCTCTTTCAGAAAAAATAGATAATTGTTTTAATGATTCTTACCTAACGCACGCGCTTCCGCAACTCATTCCCATTCTCTCATCTCCCTATCTTAATTTGTCTTCTTCCACCATTTTATTCACCCCGTTTAGTCGTCTAAAAAGTTTATATTCTCAAAACTGTCAAGTTTTGTGCAAGTCATTACGATATTTGAATGATCGAACGGATTGACACGTCATCGCAGTATGAATGAAACGAATGCAGTGATGATTCGTCGAGCAGGTATTTCCGACAAGCAGGTCTTGGTCCGCACTCAAGTCCATTCCGTTTCTATAGTAGCTAGACGGCACACGTCCATTTAACACTCCATAACAAGTTCTTTGTTTAGGAAGAGGATCGTCTGGCGATGCTTGAACAAAAGGGTCAGCTGGAGAGAGACAGGGCTGAACTCAGGAGACAGAAAGAGGAAATGAAGAAGAACGAGCAGCAAGCGATCCTGAACAAGTCGGGCAATGCACGTGCTCCCATCAAGTTCAAATTCGGAAAATGAGCGTCGCTTTGCCGATCTTTCAGTCGATCTCCTCGCTTAAAGCTTCATACGAATTCACAGATGATTCCCAGAATATATGCAATCCAATTCGGTCCTGTCTCTGATTAAAATGAAATAAAACTAGTACTTTTCAATGTTTTTTTTTTTCATTCGGAAACGTTTGTCGTTGCGATCTCTGACTATTCCCACTTGATATTATTCAACTTTTCTTGATTATTCCAGAATGCGGGTTATTCTTTTTCTGACCGTACTTGTATCGGTCGGAACGTGTCAATGGACATCAGATGATCTGGCACTTTACGATCTTGTAGAAGAAGTTGGAACCAACTTCTACGAGTGGTTCGACATTCCACGGGACGCCAGTGCTGCGCAAGTCAAGAAGGCGTACCGGAAACTGACTCTCGAATGGCATCCCGACAGGAACTCTGCTCCAGATGCCACGGAGAAGTTCAGACAAGTTGCGGGTATCTATGAAATTTTGAAGACTGCTGAGCTCCGGGAGAAGTACGACAATATTCTGGAGCACGGAATGCCGTCGTGGAGGCAGCCACTCTACTATTACAGGTAACAGAAGGTTGACACAATGTATATATCACATCTGTCATTTTCAGACGAATGAGAAAGCTGGCATGGTACGAGAGTATCCTGGTGCTTCTCTTCATCGGAACCATTGCTCATTACCTGATGATGTGGGCCAGCTACTTCGAGAAGACTCTTGTCTACAAACAGAACGTGAAAAAGTCGAGGAAATCGAAGAAAGACGATCTTGTGGAAGCAGAAAAGTTGATGCAGGAGGCACTGGCAGAGTACCTGCCGAAGTACTCGGAACTGCTTCCGATCCTTCTCGCCAGGGGAAGTGTGAACTTTTGCAAGAATCTGTTTTTGACAGCCAAGGAAGCATTGGAAAAGAAAGAGCCAGAAGTCGAAGAGCCGACGGAAGAGGAGTTGGCTCAGCAGAGACGACAGCAAAGGGCAGCTGCAGCACCTCAACAGCCGGAGTTCAAGTTTGAGGTCGCTCAGGGACTGAAAGCTGTTTCCACGAATGACCCTGCAATGGAGAAGAAATACGCAGCAGAGAGCGCTGTTGTGGCTAAAAGTGAGTGCGGTCAGTGCACTTTTAATTCATCATTGTGCATTCAGAACAATCTGGAAGCTCTTGGACGCCGGACGAATTGGCTCACTTGGTCCGATTGAGCACTGATAAGTACCCGGCGGGAACTCCAAATCGGTGGGAACAAATGGGGCGAGTGCTGAATCGGTCTCCGGAAGATGTGATTGCGATGGCTGGAAAGATAAAACAAATGAAACAAGAGGACTACACAAAACTTCTGATGACGAGCATTCAACAATCGGTTCCTGTTGACGATAAGCCAGCTGTGGCAGCGGAAGAAGAGTGGACTCAAGCTGAGCAGAAAGCGTTCGAGAATGCACTGCAGAAGTTTCCGAAAGGAACTGATGAGAGGTTGGTTGCTATTTTGTTTCGATGCAATCAAATCTTTCAGATGGGAACGAATTTCTGAAGATATCGGCAGCAAGTCGAAGAAGCAAGTTATGGTTCGGTTCAAGCAGTTATCTGAGATGATTCGGAAGAAGAAAACGGAAAACTGATGATTTCGATAACTTTCTCTTGCCACTTTCTCGGGTTCCATGGGACAAGTAACTAGGAATTACTAATTAATAAAGCAATGATTTTTGACTGATTCATAAAAATTGATCTCTTCCAATTTTGGAGAGAAACCACAAAAATATAAAACAAAAGAACATATAAAGCACCATCGAGCGGAGATTCTAAAACAAAGTAATTTGTAACATGAAAGGAGGAGGGGCAAGGCACGAGGAAGAACAGGGGAGAGAAGAAGAAAAAGAAGAAAAAGAAGGAGACTATTTGGAACTGATTGACGAAAGACACCCGCGGATGTGTGAACGAATAGCACTTGATGGGGGAAAGAAATTAGTAATAGATATATTTAAAAAATACAAAATCTACTAGAGCATTTGTCCGTGACGGCCCTGATTGTACTGGTCTTGCGGCGCGTAGCGAGTCTTGCTGTCCGCGTAATGGGCATCTGGCTGACGATCGGCACGGAGTTCCGCGTGCTCGGTTGGAGGACGATTGCGTTTGAAGAAACCGCACTGAAAAATGGAAATGAGAAGGGGAAACATCGAAGAACAACTTACCCTCCAGAGCAACAAAATGAGAAGAATGAGGATGAGGAGTCCGATGAGAACTGCGATGAGGTAGAGCCACCATGGAAGATCGCGAGACTCTTCTGCCGCTATTGCGTTCATGTTCGTGGTCACAGCAGTGATAAGCGTCGGCTTATGCGGCAGATTGTACTTGGTGGAGGTGACACGAGCAAGGGCCAGAGAGGAGATGTCTCCTCCTGGATTCTGTTCGTCGACGAGAGTGTTCGTGTACAGACGAGAGAAGATCTCGACGAGAACGAACTCGTCCTCCTTCAGATCGTAGATGTCGCATTCGATGTGGGTGCATCTCAAAGAATTGCAATCAACGCTGGCTCTCGACAGTGGACCCTTATAGTCGACGACACCTCCGGCTTCCTTGGATAGCTTGACAGCGTCTCTCAGATCCGAGAACCTCGCCTTGTCGCTCCTCGGTTCTCCGCGTGATCCTCCCTTCCTCTTCTTCGGCGTTCTCTTGACTCTCTTGCTTCCAGCTCTATCGTCTTCGTCATCTTCCTCGTCATCCTCGAAGTCGTCTCCATCGTATTCCTGATCATCTGGGATGTATTCGTAGTCTCCCTTCTTCTTCTTATCCTCCACAAACTGCCAGTTGCCAGTGTTCTGCTTGATCTTCTCCTCATCCTTCTCATACACGTGCACTGGTCCCTGTTTCTCTCCCGATTGCTGTCTCGTTGTTGTTGTTTCCACGTCTTCATATGACTCATCATCCTCTTCTTTCGAATACTCATTCGGCGTTTTGGCGACTGGTGGCTCAGTTGGAATGTGCTCATTCGTCAGTCTCAAGTTCAACGGATTCACGTTCTGCAACTGCTTCACACGACACCTTCCCTTGTTCGGAGGATTCACAACTGGTTCAGTGATGATGTAGAGAAGGTGGCCTCCGTCTGTCGAGAACGATGGCCAGAAGATGTCAAGAGTGGCAGCGTCCACTTCAGACGGACCTCTGTTGCTAATCTGGTAGAGATGCGAAACGACGGGTCCGATCTCGTTATCATCGAAGATATCCGGTCGAGTCTTGTTGGTAGTCGAGAAATCAACTTGTTCTGGACTGGACCGTCCGTTGAGATTCAACTGATTCTTGAAATCAACTGGAATCGTGAACGTCACTTTGTTATCATTAACTGTGTTTGCCTCCTCATCGTTACTGCTGTTTACATGGGCATTGATACTGATTGGAGCGAGCGGTGGCTTCTCGGAAGAAGCAGTCACTCGGACAACACTGCTGACAACTTTGTTGGCTGGGAGCGGATTGCCGAGGTCGCAGGCAAACGTCCACTTTCCATCGGAATCCGGTTCATCGGAAGTTGGAGAGCACGACGGAGCAGTCTTGGCGTCTCCTCCGACATTCTCGATTCCTCCGTACTCGAATCCTTGCGGCACGTCGAAGTAGAGCTTTGTCTCGTAGGAATCTTCTCCGCCGTTTTGAACGGTAACATTGATCAGCATAGTGTTGTCTTGAGTTCCGAGAAGGAACTTGTCACGATCGCTGAAACGAGGAAAGTTATGATCAGCGAAGACCAGATGAAGGTGGGAATGACTCACGCGACAGCAGTGACTTTGAGATCTGGAACACAGAGATCATCCTTTCCGCAGTTATTGGCAATGTTGATCTTATTTTGGAAAGAAAGTGGGACAGTGGTGTCGATGGCTGGTTCAAGTTTGTCTCCGCGCAACTTTCCGGTCTTGGATTCGACGTAGGTATAGTTGACGGACCAGTGGATTGGAGACAACTTGTCCCTGGAGAAAAGCACATTGAAAAAGGTTTAGAAGTCTCGAGAACTCACTTCATCGTCGAGGCAGCGAAGAATCGGTGCTTGAAACACTTTTGTCTTCCCTTCTCAAGTCGAACACGCTGTTCGATCGATGACGGGTGGTCACGGGTCTTTGAACCGGCGGCAACTTTGATGCTTCTGTCGGATTTCTGAATTTCTACAGTTTATGAAACTTTGAGAAGATACTGAGACTCACCACGTCCTTCTGCAAGAAATACGCTCTTGGCTCTTTCGAAAGGTCGTCGAGGTTGAATCGGAGATCAAATTCCAAATCGTTCGGCGTGTCTCCTTTTCCTTCGTATTTGAAGCAAGTGTTGATGCTTTTACACGATTGCTTTCCGAGTTTCTGATCAACATCACAGTTCTTCTCTTCCACGTTGATCAGCGTACTGTCGGCGTCAGTTTGTCCGGTTACCGTGACAACTGGCTTCGTGAACAGAACAGCGGCATTTCCAGACTTCCACGCTCCGACAGCAATGTCTGGCATTCCGTTTCCATCGACATCGACTCCTCCGGCAACAGAGAATCCGAAAGCCTTTGCTGTTCCGTGGCCAATCTGATAAGCCTCGATCTTCTGAGTTGGCTTCTCCCTGACTCCTTCCTTCGATCCGTGGATCACATAAACAGCTCCTTGCTTGTTCTTTCCGGCGTATGGTGCACCGACAATGACATCTGGAAGACAGAAAGAGTTTACTCGGCCAGCTCATAAATCGTGTCCACTCACCATTGTACCCGTCCAGATTCAAATCTCCGGCAGACGCCAAAGCGTGTCCGAACCGTCCCCACTGGTCATCCCCGACCACGGCGATTTGTTTTGCGAACACTCCAGGGGCAGTCTGCAGGAACACAATGACCTTTCCGACGTCATACTGTGGCTTTCGTTCCTGAGTCTTGGCATCTTTCACAGTCACGTAGTCTGTGTAGAACGGACATCCCATCAGAATATCATCCCGACTGAAAGCGTACTGTCATTGAAATGCATCTCCCCGTCCAACTCACCCGTCCTTGTTCACATCAGCCACAGCAACTGCTCCTCCGCAATATTGTCCGTGTTGCGTCGAGACTTCGTCGGTCAGATTAATCATCAACTTTAGTTTCGAAGTGTACAGCACGAGTTTTCCATGCAGATTGTTTCCACGTGGCACTCCCGCAACAATATCGTCAATTCCGTCACCGTCAAAGTCTCCAGTAGCAGTAGCATATCCCATCATATCATGATC
>LR564722.1:16534-29531 GCA_900536345.3 Caenorhabditis sp. 39 LS-2015 | reverse complement strand
GCACCGCGGGACGACACGACACGGGGGAGGATGCGCACGATGGCAGGCAGAAGAAGAAGAAGAAGAGATGGGAGCCCGGAGAAGCAGCAGCTGGCTTCTTTACATCGTGGATCTGACTCTGTTGGCGTGCTCTCTCCATTGCTACACACTGTTTATTGGGCTCTCCGCCCAACTCTCGGCAGATCACTTCGTTGACCGGACTGCTCTTGCACCAGACGCCTACGTTCCCGTGAAGAAACGAGAGAAAAGCGGGAAGCAATGGACGGGGAGGGAGGCAGGGGACGGACGGATGGCAGCAGGCAGTGTTTTTGAAGTTTCGGCGGGAGTGGGGAGCAGAAAGAAATGAAACACGAAACGATTCGTATCAGGAGAAGAATAGAATCAAGAAGGAGAAGAAGAAGAAGACGATGTTACGGTACGTTGATGACGTGGCAGATGAGTATGGAAACCAATGTTTTTATGTTGGATGAAGAAGAAACAGAAGAAGCGGAAAAGATGGGGAAAGGGAAGGAGAAGGAAGTGTACACTTCTCAAACCCGACGATTGCTTCTTTAGTTTTGAAAGAGAGAGAGAGAAAGATGGATGTAACACTTGGAATCAAAAAACTCGAAGGAACAGAAAAGAAAGGAAGAAGCAAAACTTTGGAACTTTTTAGGCAAGAAAAGGAGGGAAAGGAGCCGGGGAAGGGAATCAAATTGAGGGTCACTACTCGAGAAAAAAAAGCTATGGACTTGGAAAGAATAGGCGATAGTAGCTAGTTCCCAAGAGAGTCATGATACAGATTGATCCTTGATTTTCGAGAATAAACAATGTCGCAAAATGGGAAAAGGAGAAGGGGGGGGGTGGGTGACAAACAAAGTTCATGGCCTTATGAATCATATCTTGAGAGGAGGAAGGGTCGCATTTGGGGAAAATCACGGGGATGTTAAAACCCAGGTTTCTAATTAACCCTATTTAATAAAAAATTATTTCTATTTTTAAATGAATTTTGACACTGTGGATCAAAGAAAAAGTGTACGGCTCACAACGGCAGGTAGTCAAAAACGAAGGGATGAAGTCACTCGCTCTCCGGAATAACAAAAAGCAAGAAGTGGAATGTTTGCAGTCGGAGAGGGGGCAAAGTGTGGGAACTACTTAGGTGTCAAAACGAGCAAGAAACGGCCGCCGGTGGTGTCGGCTCGGCTCGAAGAAGTTTGTTTGCCTTCCTCGAAAATTGGGTCTGGAATGACTAATTGGCGGGTTAAATAGACATATAGAAACACGTATTCAGTATAGATATGGGAGAGAATGCGCGAACGGACAGTTGGCCGGGCCGGACAGGGAATGAGTAATCGAATCAAAAACGAAACCAGTTAGGGACACACAGAAAGCCGGACGATGGATGGATAGTCTCCGGAAAAAGAAGCAGAAGAGAGAAGAGAAATCAGAAGAGGTTTAGTATGGAAATCGAATCGGACTGCGCGTGGTATTCAGTCTTGTCGATTAAGAATAGAAGGAGGAGGAGGAGGAAGAGGATTTAACATCAATAAAAAAGAGGTGTGGCGGCGAATTTGCGAAGGACACAACACTGTTGAAATAAAAGACACACGGTCATGGGTAAGTGATGGATTGGATGGAAGAGACCGACGTTTGATATGGTCATCAACCGAATCGTCGACGGATCGGCGCCACGGAGAAGCCGTTCGGATGATTCCGGAAGCGGAGCGAAGTGGAGAAGAAAAGGGGATTGCGCAATATCATTTGGTAGAAGACGTCGTCGTAATCGGAGATGTTGCAGTGACAGCATAACGAGAATATTTCTTTCTCACTGGACCCCACCCCACCCTCACCACTAACACCATCTATCTATTTATCGCCCAAATCACATTTTGTTTCGCGGCGTCCGTCCAATCCAAAAATTAGATTCGCAGAGGGAGAGAAGGGACCAAACGGGAAGATGTTCTGGGCCAATTACCAGATTGTGGAAGAGCAATACGATGAAGAGTAAGAAGACATACGAGTCGAGTCGTCGTGCCAGAAACAGAGAGAAAGAGAAGGAGATAAAATCAAAAAGTGAAGAAGAAGTGGAAAGACGAAAAGGACACACCCTCGGGAATCGGAACGAGAAGGGCGAAGAGGGGCTATGGTGGGGAGCATATGGTGCAGGGATGAGATATTGATGCGGAGGAATTATGAAGATTTGTGGCTGCGATCGAACAATTTATAGTTTATGAACTTTCAGCTTGGGTCTGTGGCCGAACTTTCGCAACCGGGATGTTTCTTCCAGAACGGACTTCATTGGAACAGTAAAACTGCGCGAGCCGTGGTTCTTTTCGAAATTGAGTAAACGAGGAAAACTTTTTATGAATCCGACAATATTCTTGTTTGCCCTGGTACGTACTAACTAGTACATCATCTGTATCCATTATCCAACCATTCCTGTCTGTTTTTGTTTGTATTTTGCACTTCGTCGACCCGATTTCTTCCGCCAGCAACAAATACACTCGTTTTTGTGTAAATCCTTCCCAGCAGTTGTCTTTTTGCAAATAACGCACTCCGCCGCGCAGAGGCGGTCGGTCTGGCACCCGCTGCGCTGCTATTCTTTTTGAAGTTGCCGTCATTGCAACTGCGCTCTATTGCACTCTTGAAACTACTTTTTGTTTCACAGATTTTTTGTCCAAAAAGAATTTTTCCCTCCAATTTATTGGTGCTTTTACTTAATTTTTGAACAGGAATTATTTCTCCGAACTTTCCCTACGCCGTCTTCGTTCTATTCATCATTCCTTGTAACCTCTTTCCGTTAACATTCCGTTCGCTCTCTCGTATATGGCAAGAGTACGACGTACCCGACCGATTCACTGTTTTCTCTTGATAAGATGGCCCGCTCCCTTGTGTCCGCTGTGTGTGTTTATCGATTTGAACACTCTGCCTCTGTCTCTCCGCCGCCTGCATACTTTCCCAACCCGTTGTACTCTGTTTGCTCGTGTTTCTCTTGTTTTCCCCCTTTTCTACAAATTTTGAGCTGGTTTCAGCGCAATGTCTGGCGAAAGCAGTCAAAATCCGTCGGATAAGGCTGCCGATGAGCTCAGCGAGTTGCTTGATCAAACTTTGGGAGAATTCAACACGCCGGAAGCGTGAGTACATTTTTTTCGATGATGCAATCTAACCGAATAAGATAATTTCAGACCGAAACCACGAAACACGGACGATGAGCTTGACGAATTGATGGCTACGGCTGATCAGGCTGCTGCACAAAAAGCTGCAAAAGATTTTCAAAAAATGCTTGAGCAAATGGTGACTCTTCAAGAGGAATCGATGCGCAAGGCAGAAAATGCACCGCAATCTGAAGAACAAGATCTTCCTTTTGACCCGAATGACCCAGAAGCCATTGCTATGATGGACACATTGAAACAGCTTATGGAATGCTCGTCAAACGTGGCTAATGCCAATTCGGCAGAAGAATTTATGGCTGGACTTGATCTTCTTCGCTCTCCGGATTCACCGATGGAACCGTTCATGAGTATGATTATGCAAACTTTGGCGTCTAAAGAAGTCATGTATCCCCCATTAAAGGAGATTTTCGACAACTATCCAAAGTATATGGAGGATCATGCCGCCGAACTTGATGCGGAGACCAAGGAGCGATATGAGAAACAGTTTGATGTAAGTATTATGTTCAAACCAGTAACATTTTTTTTTTCGCTTTTGCTCAGGTGTTGGGGAGAATCTGCACCGAATTCGAGAAACAACCAGATGCTCCAGAGGTTGATCCAGCGAACGCAGCAACTCAGCCAGCAGAAGGACAACCAGAGAACGCCGGAGGTATGGAGCACTTCGAGAAGCTGGGACGGATGATGGTCGAGTTGCAACAGTACGGCTACCCTCCGAAAGAACTTGTCGGCGCCCTTCCAGATGGATGGCAAATGGACGAGGGTGGCCTTCCAAAGGTTGCCGACGCTGCCGCCGCCACTGAAGCCTGCACAATTATGTGAGACAACAATCAAATCGATAGTTCCATTCAAGCCCTAGTCAAACTCCGCCTTGTTTTTAGCCTTATTCCTCAATCTATGTCAGTTTCAGTTTACTGTTTTCCTTTTTTCTGTTTTCGAGCTTTTACTCTCGCAAGAAGGCCAAATAAGATGTTTTTCCAAACCCAGATTCCGTGTGCTAAACTCTTTCAAATAAATGTTCAGTTATATAATCATATCAGTTATTTTTGTATTTTGGTTGCGAAAATCTGTAATTTCCAACTCAGAATTTCAATATCTCATGTTTCAATTATGATCAAAATTTCGGAAAGGTAAAATTGCCGAAAAAGTTCCAGATGTCGTTCTCGTACGCCTCAGTCGCCGATCGGATGTATTCCCGAAGAACTTCAGAATTGTACGACAACGTCGCCTACCTGCACCATCCCAGCGGAGTCACAGTCGTCGTTCTTCGCACCGTTAGTGGAGAAATAATATGAGAAATCGAGAAAAGGGATCCAATTTCAGATTCCCGAGAGCGAAGTTGTCGAAGTGGATTTCGGAACGACTAAAAAGCACGGCGCAGACAGATCGACGAATCAAGTGTCTGGCAAGGGAAAGAAAGTAAGAAAAGGAAATCGGTCGGAAACTGAGAAGACGGGTTTCAGGGAGCAATCAATCTGCAGACTGACTCGAAATTGTGCACTTTTCGATGCAAAGATGGATCGGAACACGTGGTACGAGCCGGAGTTCGTGGAATTCTTGTTGAGGTACGATTTGCATTAAAAAACAAGAAATTCCTTTATCTGTTTTTTCAGATGAACGACCGTCTGAAAACAGACCCAGATCTGATCAGAACGGCTCCTGATAATCAGGGATTCATCGCCATCATCATGTATGGAGCCGGAGTTCGAGACACGGATGGAATGGGGGAGGCACTGCCGCAGAAGCGATTGACGTTGAGAAACTAATGAATTCCAAATGAGTGATTTGTGTATATCTTGTTGTTGTTTGTTTGTTTTTAAATAAAATGTTTTTCAAGAATCAATTATTATTAAGTTTATTCAAACAAGGAGAAGAGAGTAATAAATATCGAATGCAAATCGGAGAGATGAGAGAATAACGAAGTTAACAATTTTAGGCACAATCAACGAGGTGAGGACAGGAGATAAGGGGTTATTAGAGAGATACCTTCGGTTTAGAGTAAGGGTACTGTTCGGAGGGAAAAAGAAAAGTGAGGGGAGGGAGCAAATTTGCTCGAAATAGGAATGAGAACCCGCAAGAGATGTTTTGACAATTCTGATAATATTGGAAATAAGAAGAATCCAGGATGCATGCAAGTATAGATCGACCAACCGGGAAGAAATGAGAAAAAGAAAAAGGCGAGGGTCAGGAGGTGAAAGTAAACCGATATCAAGAGAGGAATTGAGTTGAGGTATACGGAGTGGACACGGCATAATTGAAAGGGTTGTTTCAGGTAGATACCGAATGGTTTACTTTCCATTCGGAGTGGATGGAGGTGGCAGTCCGGCGAGAGCTTGAGTAGTTGGTGGAAGGGTGTTCATCATGCTCACTGCGGCAGCAAGTCCCTGCTGCGACGAGAATAAACGGGAAATGAGTTGTTGCTGTCCTTGGAAGTTGTTCAACATCGTCAATTGCGCCGCCATATTCGGGTCTTGCATCTGAAATTTGTTGAAAATTATAAGAAGTCTGACTTATATATCTTACCATTGGAGTACGATAAATGTTGAGTGCCTGAAGGACTCGATCCGGGCTGATCGCCATCTCGTTCATGGCCGTCGTCATCACCGGAGTGGCGGCCAGTGGAGCACCAGCAGTAGACGGGGTCGCACTGAAAATGTTATGATTATGGAAAGTTCTACAATAATGAATGATTGTACCGATGATTTTGAACGGCTAAGGCAGCAGCTGAGGTGGTGTTCGTTGTGAGCGGGGCAGCGGCGGCAGCCATTGTCATTGGTGGAATGGTCATCGGAACCGTCTTCCGGCTGGAGGCGTTGAAATTTCCAGCAGCAGTCTTTCCTGGCTTAACGTCTTCGAAAAGAGTAGCAATCGAAGCGTTAGCACCTCCGTGGTTTGCAGGAAGCGGAATAGCGGTGGGAGCCACGATTTCTTGCTTAGTTTCAATCTTCGGGAACACGGACAATGTGTCATTATGTTGCTGTTGGAGAATAGCATCTCGTTGACGTTTCGGAACATCCAAAGTGTTCACCTCCGCGAGCTTCGTGTTCAGAGAATACAGATGGTCTCTTCGTTTCCTCAAAGCCGCCAAACTCTCTTCAAGTCGATTGTTTTCGGATTTCAGCTGGAACAAGCAGCTCAGCAACTGCGCTACGTCAAAGTGAGCGTTTGCCATGAGAAGAGGTTGACCCTGATCCCACTGCCGTTCTAGGAGCTGTTCCATGAAAGAGGGTAAAGTATGCCGGAGACCGTGCGATGAGGACGTTGAACCATTCTGTGTTACTGGATCACTTATTCCACTGCTGGTTCCTGGAACCGCTACCGCTGCTGGAATTACGCTGTTCGTGTGTGGCGTCGTGTTTGAATTGGTGTGAGCTTCAGAGGGTGGATTCGCAGCCGCAGGAGTGCCATTGGTAGAAGTAGAAGGTTGCGATTGAGCTGCCGCTGCCCTCCTTTCAGCTGCTGTTCGGTCAGCTACACGATCTCGTTGAAAATCGGTTACTGTTTCCGTTACAACAGGAGCAACCAAGTTGATGAGCCTTTGCATGCTAGCCGACTTTCCCACTGTTCCTCCTGTGGAAGAAGCGGAAGAAGAACCGAGAGCAGCAGGAGTTCGTGGATTTGCTCGCGGCCTCTTTGTAGACTTTTCGAGAAGTTCATTCTTCGAATCTCGCATTCGCTTCGCCTTGGTAAGAGGTGCAGTCAAGACTGCTTTCACAGTTTTTTCCTCGTCTCCACTTCCGTTCAAATGATACTCTGCTGCTCCTGGTGGTAGCAAACTCGCAACGCTGGTAGTGTTTCTTGCGGGTATTTCGTGCTGAAATTCACATTTATATCTTTCGATCAATAAACTTGTATAGTGCTTACCATGAAACTAGACAGCTGAGCTGCGGCTGGATATCCGTTCAAGTCAGCCAGAGATGACGATGCCGAAGAAGGCGCGTTGCTATGTGCCGTCAAGGGAGCGGTGGCTGCGGCAGTCGACTGAAGTTGCTGTAACTGCTGAAGACAGTGACTGCCAACAGTAGTCTCCGAAGCGGGAAGAGTGCTTCCGTTAGCCATGTTTGAAGCCGAGGTTGAAGACGTTGAAGTCAGTGCTGTCGATGGGATCAACGGGCCAGAAGATATGGATGACGTCTTGGTAGCAAGAGGCGGTGTTGATTCCAAGGCAACTGAAGACCTGCTCGAGGTGGTCAACGGCGGAGAAAACGCAGTCGGAGGAGGTGCGAATATTCCGGTATTTGTGATGGAGCCAGAAGCAGGTCGCTCGTCGAGTGACGCCGAGTTCGGTGTGAGAGAGTTTGGTGTTGACCCGAGTCCCAGAACACTGTTCACTTGTTCGGGTCTTGGCAGAGGATCCACGAGCATATGGGACTTCGGCGGAGCTGGATGAGCCGTCGATAAGAGCTTCTTCTTATCCTGCTCTTTCCGTTGTACGGGAGGGCACGCTGGTATGACTTTGATTGCGGGATCGTTGATCTGTAAAGCAGAAAATTAGCACTGAAATACAACGAAACTTTCAGGCGCAGAGATTGAGAGAGAGAAAAAAAGAGAAACGATGACTAAGACGAAGAGAGAAATGGAGGAAGTGAGAAAGCGAGTACTGTTGGAAAGAAGGTTCCGAGTAGCAAACGAGACGCAGACATGGAGATGACCCAGTTCTTTTCCGCTTCGGGCGAGATAGCTTCCGAAAAAAGGCGACACGTCGGAAAAACAAAATCGAAGCGGAAACAGGAAGAATTAAAGAATTTCTTTGAACCTCGTTAATGAATTTGGAAACAGAACTTGGTAGAAATGACAGGTTGCTTTTCCCATTTCAAATTACAATAGCAACACGTAAAAATTGCCGAGACTAAAAGCGAAAGATAAGGAGTGTTGATAGATAGTCGCGGAGGACGGAACCTACTCGAAACGAAGCACTATTTCCCTCTTCCTACCAATTTGGCAACCAGCCAACTCGCGCCCGATCTGTCTATCGTCTCGAATGTTGTGAATGACTATGTGTATGCGTATGCGAGTGTGTGTGTGACCGACCATCGCATAGGGCCTCCTCGGCTGTCTCCGTCTCCCGTTTCGACTTCGCTATGTGTCCATCACTCCTCCTTGCCTGATTCTCTCGTTGCGATTGCGTTCTCTCAGTCGGCAGAAATACGGGCCGTTGGGGGTATGAATAGGCGGGAGGAGACAGCAAGAGAGGAGAAGCGCAGAGAAGTACACACTCTGCTGCTGTGGAGACACATCTATGCGTAGACACGTACACACCCAACACACACACACACACACACAAAGCCGGGGCAGTCAGTCACAAAAATGAGAAACACAGCAGCATCGCATCGAGTCGGGGGGCCAGGCAGAGGACACCGATCATTCACCAATCTTCGAATCGACAAAGAGCGCACGGGGTGCAGAGACATCGTTTGATACGAAGAGGGCTACAGGCTCGCAGACAAACAATTCGGGCCGCGAAAGCGACGATCGCGACGAGAGAGTGCATTGAAACTGACAGAGACGGCGAGAGGGAAGCGAGTAAAACTACCACCACCACCGCTCCGAAAGCGAAAAGTTGTGCTGCGGAGGAGACGAAGCTATCCTGCGAAGGACGCGGCGGCGACGATGGCCGACCCGGTCGCTTCCCTTCCTTCTCTGCCTACATCGATCGGTACAATTCGAAATCGGCGCGCGAAGGGCAACAGGGCACATGATTGATCGTCGTCAAGTCTAGATCTGCGAGAAATGCAGAGGGGAAAGAAGCCGGAAAGGAGAGACTTAGAGTACAGAGTGCAGGTGCGCAGCGCACATGATTCCATGAATCTCTTCCATAGGGACGCCGAAAACGAGACAAAGACGTAAAAGGGAAATTGGGCCACGCTCTCTTTCAGTACAAGAGAGATTTCAGAAAGATATGAGAGGACATTCGCTCAACTTGAAAAACGGAAAAGGAGCCATAGTCCTGGATCGAGAAACGCTGTTCTACGAGCCATATGTTAAAGCTCGAACATACGAAAAATGCTTAGATTCGTAAAAGTACATTATTTCTAAAACGGAGTTCTTCAAAAATTGGCCGAGTACTGGACGAAAAAAAGAACGAATGTTTCGGAGTGACCAGAAAACTGTGAGGAAGTGGGAGAAAACGAAGAGGCGACTCGGGAAAACCGACCGAGAAGAAAAGATGACATCAAACACGACAACCGTACGGCGACAGGGCGACGCAGACGATTAAAGAGTATTTGGGACGCCGAGACGACGAAGAAAAACCGACAGGCCGCCATGGCACCATTCTTGAGAAAGAGGGAGAAACAGGGAAAGATATGACATTGGCCATAGAGACCGGAACATATTCTTATCGAGAAAAAATGCATCATCTGGAGGATATGCACTTCCTCGCTTAACACGGAAAGAAATGAGGACGGAGCAGGAAGGTGAAGCAGATAGTGAAGCGGGCGGAGGGAGAGGAATCGGGAACAATGAGATGCAACAAAAAGAGAAGAAACGCAGACCAGACTACAGTAGGACAGGCGACTACCCCAAGTCCAGGAAGGGAGCCAAAGACGCAGACACCCACAGCCGCACGAGCCGTCTTCGCTTCGGAGAGACGCAGAAGAGCTTGAGGAGCAAAAGCGGCGAATGAGTCTGAGTCTCCACCGCCACCAGCAGAGACTATGTTACATAACGAGGGAGGAATCGCGGCATACAAAGAGCACGTCCGAATGTGAGCGCGAGTGTCTAAAATGCTCTTCTCGTCTGTCTCTCCGCAAATTGTGAGCTATCCTTGTTGGCCCGACGCCAATTTGTTCGTTTCGCCGTCTGAATCTCGATTCCTCTCATTCGTCCGGCCGCCCCGCTGCCTCCGAGCACTATTTGTCGTTGTCACACTCAGTCAGCCAGCCGACTCACACTGCATCTCGGTCTGCGCTCGCAAATCGCTCTCCTCCTCTCTGTAGCTCTGCGTCTCCCATCTCCGCTCTCTCCATTTCCACAGCCGACTCGAGTATGTTGTGTTGAATGGATGTGTGGAAGCACGCGGGCCACGGGCGCGCGTATTTCGACCACAATAGTGTCTCCCTCTTTCTTTCTGGGAGGGGGCAAACGAGACGACAGAGACACAGAGAGAAGAAATGGCGGTTCCACGAATGAGTGTGTCGATTTGAAAAAACACAGAAAAGACTGGGACCTTCGTTTTACATCAATCGAACAATAATTTGCATCGCAAAACTCCTAGTTTCTTCGTGGTGCTCCTTTTCCATTTGAAAATCCGTTTCAAAAAGAATAATGATATGATTCTTGAATTAACAACTCCAGTAACGTTCGTCTTGAATCGTTCCGAATAAGAACAACAAGTTTTCCACAAAAAAACACGCGGTAGAGCGAAGAACGCAAGGGTGACACGAAGACGAGAGAGTGCGAGACAGAGAGACATAGGGGCGCAATTCGGCGGCGCTAGTTGTCTGCGTTCTCTCTCAGCTTGTTAAAGTTGGCGAGTCGGTTGGAAAGAGAGAAGGGGAACGGAAACGATCCCTTGAGAAGGACTTACCGCTTTTTTCAGATGGTTTTCGCAGTATCCGCAATATTTTACGTTTCGACTTATGGCTCCCTCCTCGCAGAGTAATCCCTTTCGTTGTGCACAGGTCACGTGAAAGCTCCTCTGAAAAGGCTCAACTCTTCATATCAAATTTCGAAAGAGGGATACTAACCTTGCACGTCGACTTGTTGCACGACATACATGCTCCTTTCTTGGCATCACCGGGCCGCTCTTCCGCGCAAATATAGCATGTTCTATTGAATCTGAAAAGAGGAACAGTTTCACAGTTAGTGAAAATTCACAAAAACTCACTTATCAGCAGGTACATCCGATAATATTACTGGCTCCATACTATGCACATTTCCAAATCGGACTTCGGGGATGTAGAGAGCACAAATTACATGAGCCCAACCTTGCCGGTCCGTCGGCTTTAGGGCACCGTAATCAAAGGGGCACAGTTGACAACAAAACGTCGCTTCGTTTATGCCGCCAGGATGTAAGGAAGCTGCTTTTCCACACTTCGCACATAACCATTCCCCATCGGGGACTTCTTGAATTCCATAGCAACCTGAGAATTAACACGATTGCAGGGATTCGGATAGAAAATGATACCTTGATGAACAGCAACTTCACAGTTCTCTCCATCGCAGTAGATCAGAGGATTGTCCGTCCAGCCGTTTTCATCTGCGCAGACGCAGCAACCGCCCACCATCTCCTTCATTTCGATCGACAAGCGTGTCGTTAACGGAATTCTGAAAAAGTTATTTTTGAGGAAACAATAATTTGAGGAATGTGTCGTACCTCAATTGATTTGTAGCAATTGGAAGGGTCAGGTATTGTGCATTGGGGTGACAAGCTGCAAGAAATCAATATTTGAAATATCGATGACGTGAATGAGCGTGCGGAACACTTTTATGGTAGAGCAACAACGAATCGGGCGGTAAACTGTATACGGTTGCAATAAAATTGGTATTTGCCCAAAATCGAAAGTGATACGGTAGAAGGAGGACAAAGTGAATGGAATGACACGTCGGAAGAACACGATCGATTGTTCGGAAGAACAAGTGTCGGGCGGCCGCCAAAAAGAAACTATCAACCAATGGAGGCCATTTGAATTTTAACGCCACACAAAAGTTCTGATTCTCTCGTTCTCTTTTCTCTCTTCCTATCTTAATTTTCCCTCTCAAGACACGATCGATTGAATTTGAAAATTGATGGGCGTGAATATACACACATAACGATAACAGAAAGAAAGAGACTGATAACGACGCCGTCATTTCTCCCTTCCCTAACCGAAGACAGCGTAGCGAGAGATAGAGGGACGCAGACATAAACGCCACTCCCTACAGTAGGCCTTCCCCCGAGAAGCAATCGAGCGAGAGGCGGAGGCGGAGGCAACTTGGCATCGTGCCAAACACGAATTCTTGTCTTGAAGCGGAGGCACAGCGACATGGCCTCTTCTGTCACATGCGCACAAACACATGAGCCAAGGAGTCTAGTCGTCTGTGTCTATAATCTCTACCTCGTATGAGCAAGACTGCTCCAAAACAATTATTGGAGGCTCAACGAAGCGGACAATCGAGACGGAGGTGCCGAGAAAAACAGAACAACTGAATTCAGAAAAATGGATCATCAATTTGGGAATTGTTGCAAAAACGGGGAATTTCCATACAAAAAGGAGGTCTCAAAGTGAAATAAGAAACCGACGATAACGCCAAATGGTTTGGGAACGCGACACGAAAAGCCTCTCGAGAAAAAGGAAGAAACCGTCGATTTTGAAATGTACAAAGGGAAAGGAGCGGCGGTGAGAGAGAGAAAGAGTGAGAGAACGATTCGGGCCGGCGACGAAATTGTGATCGTTCTCTATTCTATGTCACTGCTGCGTCTCTAGTCTCTAGTATCGTCAAACATGACCTAAAAACTGCGAAGGAGTCGGAGTCTTACCGCCGGGCAAACCTTCTTCTGGTAGAGACAGAATCGATCGAAAATGGTTAGCTTTATGGTCAAAAACCAATGTTAACCAGAAAGATGCGAGGCTGTGATAAGAAAAGATAGATTAGAACAGTACGATGGAAGAAGTTCCGTGACGAAAGGAACTTATCAGTACGTCACGGACAGATCGCGTAGGATATCAAGAGTGTCAGAAGATAATTTACGAGAGACGGCGTAACATAAATCTCGACGGCGGGTGCGGGGGCACAGATCCGAACAGAATTGACGAGGTTACGGTGGTTGAAAGAATTCTCGGCACAAAAATGAAATTAATGCTTTGACTGAAACTTATTTCTGATAAAAGGAGCTCTAAAAGACAATTTTGTTTCTTTATGTATTA
>LR564722.1:5265-16310 GCA_900536345.3 Caenorhabditis sp. 39 LS-2015 | reverse complement strand
TCCGCGACATTCTAAGATACATTGGGTTTGCAAGACTGTAGACAATAAATTTGCGGAGAAGACACTCGCCAGCCTGTCGAACACCTGACACTTGACCCTTGGACACAAAAAAAAATCGATGGGAGAAACGTGAAAAATGATGAACAAAAGGAGAACGAGAAATGTGAAAAACAAGTGAGAAAAAACTATCGAGAGAGGCGAAAAAAACAAGTGTAACTTTTGGCTGTGCCCCAGCTGTGGTGAGTATGAATGGATGTGGACTGACTGCTGAATGCATACAAGACACACACACACACGCGACGGGCGAAGAGAACAGAACAGACGACGGGGTGCAGGCCTAGTGGGGCGAGGTTTGCCGTCACATCTCTGGGCTTCTCGTTTCTGTTCAGTGTCTCACCGCCACTTCCCTACACTGCCTCCTCGGATCGCTATGTCTCTCTGAATGACGGGTCGCGCTTGCGTATGTCCGACGCGACTGGCTATTCAAAAGCGAGAGATGCGGAGACACAGACATCCATGTTTCTCTGCTTCCTCTTTCCCTTCCCTCTGCACGGCCAGCGCACCTCAAAGCAACCCCTTCTCGGCCCATCATTTCTTCAGTTCGTCGTGGCGGGCCTCACATCGATTTCCAAGTACGAGGAGAGAGTGAGAGCCGCAGACGGAGAGACGGTGTTCGATGAGCAGGTCCCACCGCCGCTGCCGCTGCTACATCGGCACGAGGAGCTGGAGCTTCAGACGCAAACACGTTGCCTCTTCTCGACTGCTCTCGCCCATATTCTTCACGTCGTCTGTTAGGCTATGAAGGGACCAACTGTTATTCTCTATTCTCAAAAACTTGCCGCTATTTTTTTATAATCTTAGGAGAAAATTGCATAAAAATTAAGGTTCTTAATGTTTTCTCATCTCTCCACACTTCGAACATAGCACTAATCTATCACAACAACATGAACTGCGACCGAACATAAACAAGATCGGAAAACCGTATGAATCATTGTTACAGGTATACTTCTCTCTAGCCCAATAAGCAGACAACTAGACAGTCTTGTGAATCGGCGGTACTCGTTCAATAACACACAAAGGGAGAATATGAATGCGTTAATGCATTCTGTTTGCGCGTCTGCGTCTGCGTAAACAAAGGCAACGGGAAAGGAAAGAAAATTTTGTAAAGGAAACGGAGAAGGTGTACGGTATCCGAATGTTTGCGTTTGAAATTGATGCGAATTTATCCTCCAGCGTTTCGTTTCTCTAACGTTCGCGCTTTCATTATCGCCGGCGCCCTTCCGCAAATGTTGACTGTTTTGTGAGACTGTTGTCTGTCTCATTCGTAAGACTCGCTCACCTCGTCGCAGGACAGAAACCGAATAACAGTGCCCAAAAGAAGGACATATTCAGACAAATAAAATAGACTGACGAGTAGTGCAGTGGCTCCGAGACGCGCTTTCCGAGCCGATTGATTCCGGCGAGCAGCGGCCTCGCGCCGTCGACGGCTGGCAGAATGGACAGAAACAAAGACGGCGAGAGCGTCTCGGGCGACTCCAATTCAAACTTGGCGTGCCGTCCCCCGTCGTACCTTCTTTAATTGGAGAGGAGACTCGAAGAATGGAAGGGAAACGAGCTCGGCGACTGGGGAGAATGCGCACTAATGAGAAGAGTGAACATTGCGGAATGGAAAAAAATAATATGAACATTGAACTATAACTCAAACTATAAAGTAGCTGAAAGAACTATCAAATGAAACATCTAAAAGCAACAAGAAACGCCATTTTGCGAATACCAAAACTGCGAGAAAAACAAAATTTCACAAAACAGGATAAGCCTTCAGAAGAACGCTCTGAACACAAAAATTGTATTGAAACTTTTTTAAAAGCAACATTTACTCTAAAAAAAACAAGCTCAAAAAGGGAAAATGAAGTGATTTTTGGAAACCGGAGAAGAAAATGTTTCCGCCAATCGTGATGAGTTTGAACTACGGTATGCAGTACGCAACCACCGAGTATGCAGGCAACATCAGTGTTCTTTACCGTAACCCGGAACAGTTTAAAAACCATTTTCTTCTTTTTTTCCGAAAATTCCGGAGTTATTTAACTTACACAATCGATTGTGAATACTACTTTTCTAATGAATAAATTTTGATTTTTCCTAACTTGATGCAGATAAGAAATCCTAATCGACTCTTACTTTTCGTAATTTACACGCACTAGTGAAAAATATTGAAAATTATTAAAGTCACTCGTTTTACAGTCTTCATGTCATGCATTTTATCGATTCTTCTTTTAAATCTTTTTCAGAAATACATATGCTACAAAAATGAACGAAAGAAATTCTGGTGGAGCCTCTTTGGTTCGCAATGTATTATACGAGAATGGTCGGATTGCGACGCTAGCTTGAGAAAATTACTTGTATTCTTTTCAGGAAAAACATATTTCTATCTCGATTCGAAGTCTCCAACGAGTTCTTCGATCTCTGAGAGTTCTGCTGATCGACTGATATCTTCGCCTGAAATGAGCGACGATTCGAAACTACGCCAGCTGATTCAACTGGTCGAGCCACTCAAAGGTCCGCTGCGATTTTCAGAAGATAACGGCGAGCAACCGAGAGAAGCGAACGATAGTCAGCAGATGTTCGGGGAGCACATGATTGTGCGAAATGCGCGGGAGATGTTCGAGAACGTCGTAAGTTTAGTTTTTCCGGGCTCACCTCATGAAATCATCCAGGATATTCTGACTGACGGTCGGTACTTCTGTCGAGTGTGCAACCGAACATATAAGACGCATGCAACGCTGACAGCTCATCTGAGAGGATGCCATCTTCGACAGGAGAGTCCTTGTGGCGAGAAGGGCTGTAATTAGTGAGAAATTGATGGAAAACTACGGAAACAAAACGTTTTTGCAGTGTCTCATATACGGAACACGAAAGAAGAAAGCATCAAAAAATGCACGACAAGACGAAAACAAAGAAACACTTGGTAGGCAACCGCCCTGGTTATGCTTTTCGAAAATACGGTTCATCAGAGAATACAAAAGTCGATAATGCATCTTCCGTTTCCTGGAGAGGCAGTTCTTCGTGAACAGATTCTTCGCAACAACGAGGACATTCCGGGCATGGCGAAAGCTGTCGTGAGCTTTAAATTGAGCGAACTAATGTTTCTGATTACTTTTGCAGGATGACTCGGGAAGAGGAAAAGTGAAGTATACGTGTCAGGATTGTAACCAAACATTTTGGAACACGTATCGTGCTATTCGCCATATCGAAGTACACCGGTGAGTGAGAATGGGAATGGATAATGGAGGCGAACTCCCCGATAAAGCCATTTTGCGGTCGGATGGGCGGGGGCAACGACGCAAGAAAGAGAAAACACTTTGTAGGAATGCTCCGAAACGATGCTATTACTGCGGAGAGATACGGAGAGGTATAATGGACCTGCAAGTACATTATATGCGCACTCATAAAAACGAAGGCGTCCACACGTTCACCTGTTGTACCTGCAATCGGTAGGCGGTTTACTTTTGCTTGCGAATTGAGATTGGGAACTAAAATTGTCGAAGCAGAAGGGTTTTGCGTAGAGGGGAATGTGAGATTGAAAGCGACTTTGGTACATTTTATCGAAACCGGTTCCCTGATTGAATGATACGATATCGGAAGCGCCTTCCGTTCATTGAAAGAACAATGTGGGCCAGCCAGCAGAACGCGAAATCTAATTAGCTGTACTGATTACGTGACTCTGATACACTCAATCTTGATCGCATACTGAAACAGAAAACGTAGATACTCTAGATTTGCAACGAAGCGAGAGTGCACAACATGTCTCTGTTTGCGCTCTTTGGCTCGAAAATGAGGTGCTCACCGACAAAATTGCCCCCTGAATTGGCTCAATCTGACCCGATTCCCCGTTTTCTTTTTTGTTTTCTTCCATACTTACACATCCCTAAACTATGCGTTTTCAGCGGTTTCACATCGGTTAGACTTCTAGAGAAACACGCAGATCCTCAGGAATGTGAACATGGTAGGAGAGGGCGAAGGAATCAGAAGACACAAAGATCAGAAAACGTACATTTTCAGCGTGTCTGGGTTCAGAAATGCGACAGCACATCTACTACGGAGAACTGCCAGTTGGCGTGACGATCGATCAAAAAACTCAGAGTGAGAAGGCGCGGACGCGGGTCGCCGCGGCCACCAAAATTGCATTTCCGCTCTCTTGTTGCAGATCGCTTGAACTTTTTCCGCAAAAGATGCGATGAAATGGAAGCACGCGAGCAGTTGTCACAGACGGACGCCGAGACGGTCCAGATGGCGACGGACGATGTGGCGCCGATAGTCGCGACTGAATCCGACTTGGACATTTTCGATGAAGCCAACTCGTTGATTCAAACAGAGTTCGGACTCAAAAAACTGGCCGACTATGTACTGCTGCGCTGTGCGTGTTCTGTGTTGTGATAAAAATGGTTGTTACAGAAAATGTCGTCACAATTCCGATTTCGCCCCGCCAATCGCGTCATCGATTCGCGCGGGGGAGGCGAAGCAAACGGCGAGTCGGCAGCGAGAAAGGAGCGTGTGCTGATAGCGCAAAATGGATATTACGAGCATCAAGAATCTCAGTCCCAACAACAAAATGTAAGGCAAATAATTGATAGACGCTGTAAAGAGGAGCGCGAAAGCGGTGTATCGCGGGAGGCCGCTGGCCGGCCACGAAACAGACGGCGAGAGAGGGAGAGTGAGAGAAAGGGGCAGGCAAGCCATCCCGAGTACTCGGGTCTCGGAACGACCAGAAAGATTACGGAGAAACTGGAGACGCGGACGATTGACACGCCATTGTTTTATGGCAGGAAGTGCTTGGATGGCGAACGGAGCAACTCGTCTGATGAGTGACGACTTCCGACTATCAGCCTTCGTGTCAGAAGCCCTCGAAATGCTCAAATTATTTAGGAAACGGAAGAAATATTGTTTTGGTTACGGTATTTATAATTGGAATATTTGGCATTTGGATGTAATGAAAATCAAATGATCTTTCTGATAAGGTATTCATATTCTTCTCATCAGCGCCTTGTCACCGGCGCGCTGAAAAAAATCCGGGCATGCGAAGGGGAGGAGCAAAATCAGAAGTAGTCAGATGCGAATAAATAATCACCATATCAGAAAACCGATTCGGGTGTATGTGAAGTAGGATTAATCTTTGCGTGTGAAAAGGTACACACCCAGAGGATTTTGTCTTCGATTTGTTTAAAATGAAATCGAGTAATCTTCCAAATTGTATCACGCCTACAGTAGGCGTTTAATCCTTTATTGGAAGAATAAGAAATTGGTTTGCAGAATACGAGACAATTCTCCGAATGCGGACAGAATCCACCCAGCTACGGTTGTGATCCACTGTTTGGAAGATACACTGGTACTTTGAAATGGAAACTGGCAGTAGTTCTGAACTGTTTTCTTTTCAGATTTTCACGTGACGCAGGATGTTCAGCAGCACAATTACCACCACTACGGTTCTCCATCAAATTTTCCAACTTTTCCGGAGTCGTATAACCGTAATCACGAAGAATACTCTGATCAAATGGACAGAGGAAACGGTCGAACTGATTCCATGAGTAAGTGAGCTACTTCGATCCCTAATGAATTAGTATTGTGTCATTACTAGGCATGTTCCCAATGCCGGACTCATCTTCCAAAACCAACGATATGGTAAACGAGTTGCTCGTTGGTGACGGAAAAACGGATACTGTATTCGAAGAGCTCGACAAGCTCAATTTCGGAATGCCGCTGAGCAACGAGAACGATTGTGACGAGGACCTAACGGACCTTTTCAACTTCTGAGTCTCATTGTCCCTAGTTCAGCTATGTTTTATCCTTGGCAATAGTACTTTTCATCTTGAAGCTCTCGTATAGGAGAGACTTATCCAACCTTGTGATATTTTATCTCCTTGTAATAGAAGCGTCATTTGCACCCATAGAGTCTAGAAAGTAGAAGCTCCCACCCCGTTTAATATTATTTCTTCCTTAAATAGCCCTTTTCCATATCCAGTTTATAGTTTTCAAATTATGTTTTGGCCGGTAGTTTTATTGTTATGTTGAATAAGGTTCGGTTTTATATTCATGGATTTACGGCCTTTTCTTCTTTCCTGCACTCGAACCTCGTCTTTCCATCATCATCATCGCGTTCCACTCTTTTGCAGAATTGCAAATCACAAAATGTTGCGCCACATGAAACTGAATCAGAAACTGGAGTGTATGTTAGTCATCCATCCCCTACCAAGATTTTCCGTCAGTTCATCTGGACTTTGTGCTGCTGCTACGGAAACGCCGATTTTCGGAGGGATCAAGTGGCCGGCCGCCTTCTGCAATTTGAGTCTTGAGAGACCTCTCTTTGGTTGGTTTCAAACGTTTTTCGGTTTCTATTTCAGTCGCTTCTTTCGAAATTCTGCTCCGAGCTTTGGTTTTTTGCGACTTCGTGCGACTCGATGTTCTCTGATGACTCACATGATGATCAACAATCAGCAACAGCGGGAGAAAGCCAAAGAACAACACAGCAGCAGCAGCAGCAGCAGCAGAGGCAGACGGACGCAGCACCGTCATCGACGGTCACAAGTTGTTTCTCGTGTCGTCTGTGTGGTCACCCAGCACCTCAACCATCCTTTCCCTTCCCTTCTCTTCCATTCCCGATTCATTTCCGAATCGATTCAAGTCCCAACCGACCGGTGGCTGGCTGGCTGCCGATGCTGCTTTCTCTGTCCGTCGTCTCACTCCGCTCCCCTCTTATTTGCAACACAGGCGCTGCCGCCGTCTCCCCTTTCCCTCCATCATTGCGAAGGAAACGAGACGCCGGCCACATTTTTTTGCTGCTGCTCTCTGCAAAGGTTGCAATCCTGTCTGGGTCTCTCTGTTTCTCTCCGCTTCGGCTTCACGTGACGTGGCAGCATCGGAACCCAGTCAGCTGGTCTTCTGCAGAGGAAACCGAAAGCTCTGGGCAAACATCTTCGCGCATTTCATTTCATTTCATCATTCCTTCGTTCGTTCGCTTTCCAACTTTCCAACTGCACTCTCTGGTTTTTGAGCATCTACATCTCTTATCAATATCAACGCATAACCTCTCCCCTGCCTTCGAGTCTCGTCTCCTCTTCTGCTCTTTCATGTTTGTTATAATCTCATTTCGGAGGTGAATGTGCTCTATTGAGGATGTGTCTTACAATTTGAGTTGCAGCTGCTTGGCGCGGGAGCCTCGTTGAAAAACTGAAAGTTTCATTGAAGCACCAGAAAAAACGATTGTGGAAAAAGATGCAAATGTTGAGCAAACGTCAAAGATGACGACTGTCGAGTCAAGGTTCAGCGCCCCGTGCTGTTCTCCATGGAGCGCATTTGTCTCTGGAATGGAGTTGCAATATATCCCCATTTCTCATGAATTTTCACTTCCTTCCACGTCACCGCATCTCGCAGCTCGAAGCACTCCTTTTCTCTCTCCACTTCTCTTCTGACCAGACGAAGAGGAGTTTGCAGAGCCCCAAGCCGCCGTTGAGCCTCTTCTTCTTCTTCTTCTTTTTCACTCTATGGCGCCACGAGTCTATAAATAGAAACATTAGCTCGGCAATTGAAGATGAACCACCGGACGTCATCTGACGTGAATCATGAATCACTAACCGAGACTGCATTGATCGCGAATTCGGATTCGCATCAGAAGATAAGATTAGCATTGCAGCTAACCCACGAGTTGTTTACCATTGAAAACGGCAGCGAAATCGTTCGACGCGATGACATCATAAACTTTTGTTTCGAATCGTCGCAACTTTACAGTCTGACGCGTCTGCCTTTCTTCTACTTAGAAACATGGTTGTTGTCATCGAAAACGTGTCGTTCCCACTGTCGCAAACCTGCCTCCATCGCTCGTTTCGATCGCCGCAATCACGAGATCTCTGTACTTTTATCCGCATCCCACTCCCCCTCTCTCTCTCTCTCTTTTTTCTGTTTTTCCTGGAAAATTAGCCGTCGTTGTTCGTCGAATATTTCGTCGCTTCCAGTTGCTTGTTTTCGCCAAATTTGCAGCCATTTCCCTTCTGTTTTCGGTCCGTGGCGCCGCCTCGCAGAATTGTTTTCCTCCTCCTCTTGCTCTTGCTCCGAGCCGTCGAGCCGCCTTCTCTCTGCTCTGTTTTGGCTTCGCGCGCGACCAGGCTCACCGGAGGCTCTCGGAGCTCGAACCTTCTCTTCCTTCACCCCCTCCTCCCGCCTCTTTTTGCCCACGATTTGTGGCGCTTTTGAGCCGAGCGTCGCAGCGCTTTCCCACTTTTGGACGTTGCACTATTATAGTGGAACTGCGCGCTATTGCCAAAACACTAAGTGCTCTCTAGACAGAAAGAACGACGAGGTGCGTCCTTGTCTCCTCGAAAACTTTCCGACCACACATCGTCTCTACTTCTCCTTGCAAAAACTTGCAAACCAAGGGTCTTCTTCTCCTCGTCTTCTGTTATCTCCCGCCTCCTCAAATTCCGAGAGAACACTCTTCACCGTTTCCCAGAATCCCTCGTAGTCTCTGCATAATTATGAGCGTAGCAGAACATAATATCAGAAGGTATTTGTCACGTCGACCGCTGCTGGCTCCGCCTCTCTCCGTTCTGTTCGCTAATCCCTTCCTCGTGCTGATTTTTCCATTTGATTTCAGTCGACAGATGGATGCAGACTATTGCCACGTCATCCGCGCCTTCTCTCGGCTCGAGGACTCTGCAACCCCTTCGTTACTTCTTCTGCTTCTGACTTCTTCCGCTTTTCTCTTTCTCTCTTCTACTCTCAATTCTCATTTCCATCCTTCATCTACTCATATTCATCATTCCACCCACATGGTCTCTTCCTCATCTTTCACCGAATTTTTTGATAATATCACATGTCTCTCGTGAGGTCGCCGCGCCGCAATCGTCGCCCTGCAAATTAGTCAAATGTGTGAGACGCCACCAGTAGATCTAAAGATCGCAACAAAAACACACTATACTCTGCGTCGGAAAACCAGTTTTAATTACATGCCAGTTTCGCTATTCTCCTCTTCTCTGTCTTCTCTCTCACCTCTTCCCTTTCTCATCTTCTCCTGCATTTCAGATGTCTCCCTCAAACTGCTCACCCATTCAAATTCGGTGTCCAATGTGCCCGAATGAGCATCCAATAGAAAGTCCAGAAGAGCTCTGTGGCCACATGGCGCAGTGCCATGATGTGCAGACGAAGATGCAGTCCAAGTGCTTCGAGAGCTTCGCACATTTCCAGATCTGGCTCTCCCACATCGAAGACTCTCGTTGCGATGGCGGATACCTGGGAAGCAGTCAAGGACCTTCATATGAAGACGTGAGTTCTCTCCACTCCTTTCCCCGCCTTCTGCAAGTGCCTGCCCTTTTGCTTTTCCGCTCTCCCCTCGGCTTCTATTCAATCCATTTCTTCTTCAGGAGTACTACCTTCTCTGTCGCCGTCGCCCGTCTGCGCCCACTAAACGTCGCCGTCTCTCCGATGACTCTTGCAATTTGGAAGCAGCATCAGCAGTCGTCGCGTGCACCGCGTTTGTTCATGTATTCGAGACGATGGACGGCCGAGTGACAGTCCGATACTGCCTCGATCACTGCGGTCATTCGACCGATGGAGACGAGCACAAGAACACTGAAACAGCACAATTCAGAGGCAGATCAACACTGAAGAGAACGTCTCCGTGTGCCACATTTGAGATGTGCGATGAGTTATGCGAGTGTGAGGTGAGTGGCTACTGTAGTTCTCATTGAGATTACTGTGTTCTGTTTGCAGCAGTCCTCCTCTTCAATGGCTTCTTCTCCCACTTCTTCCGTTGATTTCGAAGACGAAGATTCGTCGAACAACAACTACAAAGTGCCGCCCGTCGACCCGTTCTCCGTCTCCAGTCTCATCATAAACCAACGTCTCGACACCACCGCCGACCGTCTCCGAGTGCTCACCAAAGTGCTCCAAGACCTTGCCGTCGACATCCGCAACACCGATTACCCGATCGCCATCTGAATCTCTAGTCATCTGTCCTGTCAGTTTCTTCTTTCCAGTCCTCTCGATACTTCCGGGTTCGTCCCCATTCTCTCTCTCTCTCCTTCTCGGTTTTCTTAGCCAACTCTGTCTCATCTTCTAGTCTGCATGTCTCTGTCACAATTCACACACATCAAATATTCCGCAGTTCTTCTTTTTCGCATCGAATTCATCTTGTACATATACATATACACAAAAACATCCATTATACAATAAAATGTGCTATCAAAGACGAGTTGGATCACATTTCTCTTGGTGGGTATGAAGTGGGTTCGGGAATTGGAAAAAGTAGGAGAAGCAGAGTGTGGGGGCGGTAAGTTCGAGTAGGTATTTGTGTGGGAACGGGGAAACGGAATCAGAATATGATTCATTCATACAATCACTTGAAAAGGGAAGTCGCTTTCATCATCAACGACATTTTTGTTGACGCGTCCATGCTCGGAGTCAGAGATTCGGATGTTGTTTGGCTGGTAGACGCTCCAGTTCCAAGTATTTTTTGCATCTGAAAAACAATCACATTTTCAGGTGTTCCATTCAAAATGAGCAATATACCTGTTTGTCTTGGTCTCGAACGATGGCGTCATTGCGGTCCGCCTTGTTGTGGATTCGTTCCAGCATCTCGTTCTGCGAGTCAACTTCCTTGCCCAAATCGACTCCAAGACGTTGCAAATTGCGCAGGTTAGCAGACATCATGTCGAGATTCTCGTCGATTTGGTTGTCCATCGCTTCCCAACGGGTTCCCTTGATGGCAGTACGGCTCGACTCGTTCAGAGTACGTTGTCCACTGCCTCCAGATGGTCCAGAGAACGAAGCGGATCCTCCTCCTGAAGATAAGCCTGCAGCGGTTTCGGAGAGGCGAGATGCAGATTTTGATTGAGGAACCTGGAATCAGTAGAATTGTGTGGAGCTGATCAAATTCGTCATCGTGGATTATTATTCAAAATATTTTCTGCGGTAAATAATATGATTATTGCTTTTGAATGAAAACTAATGGTAAGATTAGTGACACATCTCACTATAAAAAACTCTCTGGAGAAAAGTCT
>LR564719.1:0-49775 GCA_900536345.3 Caenorhabditis sp. 39 LS-2015 | reverse complement strand
TGGAGCAGATTGGCACGAGCACGACTGAGTCTGTTGAACTTGTTGACACGAGCACTGGCTCTGCACCGGTTGAGCACATCCACATTGTCTCTTTTCACGAATCACACTGCCCTAAAATAAAGAAGTTAGTGATACTGAGATGGAACAGTATAATAACTCACATTGGCCAAAACGGCACAAGCGAAGAAGGCAATAGCGAGAGTAGTGAAGCGCATTTCAATAGTTGGAGTCGAAGAAAATCGGATGGAGGTTTGGCATCTCTCGGTTCTTTTATACTAATTCCCGCTCCTCCTTCACTAGTTTTTTTCCTGAAACCATTTTCCGCTTGCCGATTCTCACGCGCGGAAGTAAACATTCCGTTGCTCAAAAAGTGTTCGTGTGCAGCACACAGATTGAAAAACTATTAAAACACTTGAGTAAACGGGAATGTGTCTGCCAGGGCAAGCAGTGACTCCATTGAGCTAACATTCCATTATGTGGATGCAAATAACTGTGTGCAGCAGATGAATCGTTTCCAGCTTCCGCATTAATGGGAGCTGATGTGTTTTGTTTCGGTGGTGACGATTCCAGAAGACTCGGTTGATCTACCGAACAGCAACGTCACAACTAGATCGCAATGAAACTTTTCGGAACATCGTTTCTTTGCTAATTGATCATTGAGCATGTTAGTGCATCGTGGTTGTCAGCGGTTTATGATCATCTTTGACATTATTTTTAAAGGAAAATTCTTAATGAAAAATCGTTGTTCAAAACAAACTAAACAGCTGGTATCTTCATACATGTTCCATCAAACATGAAAGTTCTCATCTCAACTTATTGGAAACTGTTCGTGATAAAAAAGCCATATGTAGCTCAAAATATTTCTTATTTTCCATATACCAAGATTCAAACGAAGTGGCGAAGACCGCAACTCAGTGTATCGGCGGATCCCGTTGAGGAATCGAGTACTGATAACGCGAAAAACAATTCAAATTTTCACCGTGTGTTTTCCTAAAATATTTTTTCACCGCGGCGACAAAAGACATACTCTAAACGATTCATCAAAGGGACCCGGCGAGACACCGAATTGCGGACTTCGCCCCTTTGTTTGAATATTTCAAGGACCCAATCCAATTGTGTAGTTTTTGCTGACTTCTGAAATGTTTCTATGTGATCGAGATCAATGTATCCCCGTGTTGTCTTCTCTCTTGACGATTGCGCGCCAAAATGCCACTGATCCTGTATCCATCCCTCTTCAAAGATCAAGCTCATTATGTTTCCTCTTCCTTGATCGCGTCATTGATTCCCGCACCGTTTTTATCCAGAGATTGTTTGATAATGAGTTCCTTATCAGCTGTTGCAATACGCACTCCCAGCTGAGTTTTTCTTCGTCTTGATCTTTGCCCAATCGTCGGCACTTTTTGTCGGGTTTTTGTCGCAATACGGAAGCAAATAAAACAGAACCCACGCAAGCAAATGAAACGATTGTGTATTATTCTTTGGAGGTTCCAGAAGCGGAATCTGCAGACTGTGCTTTGAACATGATCATAAAACGATTGCATTAGAACAATTTATTTAGAAAAAAAAGAAATACAAAACAAGAAACAAGTAGTCGAAGGGTGTTCGGTATATACAAAAAGACTCATGAGACTAGAGAATTACTCTAGCGGTTGAGCAACAAAGTGCTTGGATACCCATAAATCTTCGATCGATCGATTAGGTCCTTACTTTCTGCGGCAGCACTGTCCGTTTCCGCATGGAGAGTAGTTGGCCTGGCAGGAGCACTGGTTGGTGGATGGGCTCTGCTGGCAGGAGGTGGTGGCTGGCTGAGCAGCCTGGCAGGAGTCGGAGCACGAGGATTGGCAGGCATTCTGGCACTGAGCAGCAGGTTGCTGTTGCTGGACGCACTGCTGTTGGCAGGACTGCTCGCATTGAGGGGTGCATTGGGCAGACTGGGCGACGGAGGTCTGGAGGACAATCTGGATGACGGCCTGGGCTGGGGCTTCGGTGCTGGTGGACTCGTATGGGTTGTACATTGGCTGGGACTGCTGGGAGGTGCACGAGTTGTCGCAGGCTGGCTGGCAAGCTGGGGCGCAGTTGGAAGATCCCTGATTGTTGTTGTTGTTGTATGGGTTGTACATTGGAGCAGCAGTGGTCTGTTGGATTGGCTGGTACTGAGTGTACGAAGCTTGCTGGGAAGTGCACGAGTTGTCACAAGCTGGTTGGCAGGCTGGGGCGCAGTTAGCAGATCCTTGGTTGTTGTATGGATCATACATCTGAGTGTTCTGGTTGCTGTTGGTGTTGTACATCTGGTTATTGGTGTTCTGGTTGGTGTTGTAGACGACCTGTTGGGTAGCCTGAGCAGCTTGCTGGCAGATATCAGAGCACTGGGTGTTGCAGGCGGAGTTGCATTGAGTGGATGGCTGCTGTTGCTGGACACACGACGACTGGCACTGTTGCTGGCATTGTGGCTGGCACTGAGCCTGAGCTTGCTGGATCTCGAGTTGGATCTGGATGACTTGTGGGGCCTGGGTGGTGGTGGATGGAGAGTCACAGGCGACGTTGCACTGCTGCTGGCATTGTGGCTGGCACTGGGAGACTGGCTGTTGCTGCTGGACACAGGTGGACTGGCACTGCTGCTGGCACACTGGTTGGCACTGTTGGTACTGGACGACTGGAGCCTGGGTGGTGGTAGTGGTGGTCGTGGTGGTCGGGTTGTACATTGGAGTGCACTGGGACTGGCATTGCTGCTGGCATTGTGGCTGGCATTGGGACACCGATGGGCTGGATTGGCACTGTTGGGTGCAGCTTTGTTGGCAAGCTGGAGCACACTGGCTAGATTGGACCTGGAATGCAATGCTGAGAAACTGAAAGAGTTACCATTAAAAGTACCTGGACAGTCTGGGTCTGTTGTGGCTGAGCGCAAGAGCAAGATGGCGACTGTTGTTGGACTGGAGCAGATTGGCACGAGCACGACTGAGTCTGTTGAACTTGTTGACACGAGCACTGGCTCTGCACCGGTTGAGCACATCCACATTGTCTCTTTTCACGGATCACGCTGCCCTAAAATAAAAAAATAGTGATACCGAAGTGCAACAGTATAATAACTTACATTGGCCAAAACGGCACAGGCGAAGAAGGCAATAGCGAGAGTAGTGAAGCGCATTTCAGTAGTCGAAGCCGAGCTGAAAGAGGACGGATGATTGGAGTTCTGCTCGCAAGTCTTATATACCAAAGGTTTTACCACAATCGCCACGCCCACCCGTAACTACTCGCCCATCTTCCGCGCGGAACCGGAAAGTGAGTGCCTGTTCCTCTCAATTGCCGTGCTCTTTGCGGCTCGCGGAATCGGCATTCTTTCAGTCTGGAGGGGGGAGGGTTCGCGTTTTCTAAAAGTAAACTCTGTGGCACACACGCATGCACGTAAACGATATTGATCATCATTGCCACATTACCGGATTGTCTTCCTTCCTTTCTTCGTGCCCGCGCATTTGTGTGCAAGGGCGCGAAGAAGCTCGCGAGGAGAAGAAACTAGTAGGGAGAACAATGGAAGGTAACCCGTAACCTCTCGCAAGTTGCAACTGTCTCCAGTCGCGTAACCAGTTCTCTCTTTGTTTTCTTGCTGTCTCGGATTACTCACCAACTACGACCGGAATACTCTTTATTCATTTCTTTTCGAATAAAACAAATAAACATTGTCAACTTTCAAATTAATCGTGGCAAAGAAATGGTGAGATCGAAGAGAAAAGCAGTTGCAGCGTGTGCAGTAGTGTGCCTAGGAGAGAGAAAAAGAGAAAGAGAGTCACAACATTACAGGAAAAGGAGGAAAGTACTATGAGGCTGGTGGTTTAGGAGTGCATGTCATCGAGGGCGGCCGACAACTTCTTGCCGCCGATCGGCGTCTCCTTTTTCTTGTTCGCAGCTCTTTCGAGCGACTTTCCGAGTCCGGACTTCTTGTTGTCTCCCTTCGCCTTCTTTCCCTCTCTTTCCTTGTCCTCTCCTCTCTTTCCCACCTTCTTATTCTTCTTTCCATTGCTCGCACAGTCCTTCGTCGCCTCCTTCAACGCCTTCTTCTTCTCTTCCAGTTCGGTCTTATCCTCGTTTCGGTGGCATCTGAAACTCAGGAATGTACAAAGATCTCTTCCTCGCGGGATACGAACACTCTAACTGCCGGACAGCACTTGGCCAGTCGAGCACACTGGCTTTTGAGTCGGCGAGCCTCTTTGTTGCATGTCTGCAATGTAACATACAATTTTTGTTTGACTACTTGTCTAACTATGCGGTTTTTGTGTATCAACGATCAGAAATCGCTTGACACCTTGTTGATCGAAGTGAACTACAAACAAGCAACTACTGCTACCGATTCTCACCTTCGCAGCCGCCTTCAGACTGTTCTTCTCTTTCTTGGATCGTCTCTTCTGCGGCTCAATTGCAGCTCTTTTCGCGTTTTTCTTCAGGATAGATAGGCATCGTTCGTGTTTCTTTTCGTTCAGTCCCGCAACATTGTCAGCCTTCTTTCTGACACAAGTCTCGGTTTCGTCGGATAACTGAAGAAGATTCGATGAATAATAATGTTGCAAATGAGAAAGTTGTCACCTGGTCATGGATCGATCGGATTTCCAGGTGAATCTTTCTTGCTTCCGTGCAGATTCCCTTTTTTCCATTCGTTGTCTGAAAACATTGAAACTGCAAAAAAGGTTCCGAAACACGTTTCGAAATTCATTCGCGTGTTACCGCACCGCAACGGAAGAAAACCCAAAAGTCAAAAGTCAGAAAAGGGAAAGAAGTGGCGTACAAAAGGGGAAGAACCTTTCCATGTCGTCGACATATCCTACGAACTGCTCTAGACCAGAGTAGTCTCATGTTCTGAAAACTACCGTAATCCTACAGTGTTCCTTCGTAACATCGTCCCGACAATTCAATAAATAATTGATAGTGTTTACCTCGGTGTTGTTCTCCAGTAGATGGCACTCTTCGGCCTTCTGTTGCGCTTTGTGGATACAGTCTGCATATTCAATGCACATCGGGGTCTGTAATGATTGACTGATCGGTTGAATGTCATTTCATGAAAAATTCAGAATACTCCAGATGTTCTCATGTCAGTTCCACCAATCAACATCTCGACTCACCGCGGACACAATAGTTCCATTGTCGGAATCCTCAGCAAAAGCCAACGCGAAGAGCGCCGAAAAGTAGAGAAAACGGTTCATCGTTTACCTGAAGACGTGAGAATGGGACGATGAAGGAGAGAATTTGGATGAAGGCTGTTGGGGCAAAGCCAATAAAAGCGGAAGACGACAGAAGATAGTGAGGAAACGAAACGGGAAGAGAAGGGCAACAAGGCGTGATTTATGGGGATGGGAACCAGTGGAAGTACTTGGAAAAAGAGAAGAGAGAGAGAGAGAGATGTACTTGTTACGTGGAAAGTTTATCATTTCATCCAAATAAACAGGATTAGATTGTGAAAATGAAGCTGGAGCAGACATGATTGGAAGAAAAGAAATTCAAATGCAAAAGAAGCACTCTTGATCATGTCTGATCCATCCGAATCTTGTTTTCCAGTCCCACGAGAGATGGAATATGCACCCAGACCCCACCCACTTTTCTTGTTTTCTCTCCTACAATTCCTTTCGAAAACTACTGCTGTCTGCCGTTTTTTAGGATGAATATGGATGGAATAGGGTGGCATTGAGAGCAGGGCGAAAAGAGAAAGTGTCCGGCCGACCCATCCGCTCGTTTTTTTCCCTTTCCACAGCCATTTCTAATTAACTCGGAACCGGGAGAAAAGGGGGCTCTTCTGGCCTCATGGAGCGAAGGAAAAGGGCAAATCTGAAGGAAGAAGAAAGAAGAATGAAAGGGTGCCGGTTTGGAAAGTGGTGATGGGATTGGAAAGAGGGAATGGGGCGGAGAAAATGGGAAGGGGCAACGGTCAAAAGGGGCCGGGAATAGGATTACAAAATGTGGATATGTACATGAATGGGGAAGGGGGAAAGAATGAAAAGAGGAGGACGGAAGGGAGGAAGAAGGACCGGTTGGAGGTAGAGAAACTGAAAAGAATGACAAGATCAGAGATTTTGAAGAGAGGAACAATCTTCCAAAGACTCGAATTACAGATGAACTTAACAAACTTTAGATAAGACATGATGCTGTGGATAGGAAGCAGCAAACACTAAAAAGTTTGACTTGAAGAAGAAATACAGTATGCTTTGTGAATGAACTCGACGAAGATAAAAGTCGATGGACAAAAAAAGGCGAAAGTCAGCAGAGCGGACTGAACAGAATATCGGATGAAGAGACTCTCATGCTCCATTAGCGATTCGGAGTCCTAAATTGACTCGTCCTCCGACTCTTGGCACACTTTCACACCCGACTCTTTCTCTTATTATTGATGCCCGCGTGTGCATTCCTTCCGCAGGCAATATTATGGAGATGAGAAGTTAATCAACTTTGTCTCCTTTTGTCCCGCCCATTCTAGTCTCGCACTCGCCTTCTTGTCCACACTGGGACGACGGGTAATTCGATTGTAGCCGCACCATCACGGCGCTTTATATGAATACACTTGGCCAGAAAGAGCAAGAAGCTGGAAAAAGGCGCGATGGTCGGTCGGGAGGAAAAGGGAAAAGGGAGGAGAAGCTCAAAAATCGCTCCCGTGGGTCTCATCTGGGAACAAAACGAGATGATGGATGGATGTGGCAGGTGGATGAGAGGGGAGAGAAAGAGCACTTGTGGGAGGAAGCAGAGAGTGGAACACAAAAGGACACAGTCATTGAGAATGCGAGATGGATCCGGAGAAGAGGAAGATACCATCTGATGTGGTGCGAGGGTGACTAGATTTGAGGAGGAGATTGGGAGGGAGGAAGGAGGGACCATTTGTCATGTGTACTAGTGGATTAATGGTGACAATGCTTGACCTATAGCATGAAAAACGACGTGGAAAGGACACTGATTTCAGGAAAAGAACCGGGCATGAGGACCAGACGAGACATATGCTCTATCCTCAAACTCTCTTTTTTCTCGAAAACATTTCCTCTAGAGGGATTGAAAATATGACAACTTCTTTCAAATCTGCATTTCGAAATGCTCATAAATTCAAATACATGTCAACTTAACTCAATCTGACACTTGGCTTCTCGGTCTTCTCTTTGCGGTTTCATTTGACGCCAAAAGGGATGCCGCCCTCTCGTGTCACACCCGTATGACACCAGTTGGTAAGCATAAGGGAGTGAGGGATTAGGAAGAATGGAAGAAGAAGGAGAAGAAGGAGAAGAAGACATTGACTCATGCCAGTTTGAAACCAGATGGATTAACAAGCAGTCGAGATATTAATACTCACCAGTACAATTTGTACTGAATCATTTGGAAGGAGTTGGAAAATTAAGAGGGGAAGAGAAATGGTACTGTAGTTGAAAAGACATTCAAAGAGAGAGACGGGCCAGGTACCCACCAAAACAGAATTTCGAAATGTACAAATCCAACTTGAAAGAGTCGCCCGAACGAGCGCTTTGACCAGGTTGGCGGTTTCAGAAAAACAATGATTTGATGCCAGAAAACGGAGAAAATTGGAGCAACTGAACTAGAGAGAAAAGGGGGAACTCAGCGGGAATTCGATGGAACGAGTGAATTATTGAGCAGGTTTTCTCTGTCGGAGTGGACCAGAAGAGTCGCTGAATTGAAGGGCTCCGCGGCCAGAGGAAATGTTTTTCAGATGCCGAAAGAGAGAGGAAGAGGGACATGGATTCTAATGTGCCGATGAGGGTCAGAGGAGCATCCAATTTAATGAAAATGAGAAACAGCACAGATCTGGAATGAACCGGAAATTGGAAACAGGGTCAAATAGAAAGAGAGAAACAGGAAATAAGTCCAAAAAACAGCACAAAAAGCGGGGATTTCTTAAATCGTCGGCGAGTTTTTCGAAGGTCGGATTACCTATGATCTCGTCGAGAAACGTCGGTGAAACGCATGTGTTGCCCGGTCTCTCTTTGCTTGACTTTTGACTCCATCCCACTCACGGAAACGGATCTGTGAGGGAAGGAAGTGTGCAAATTGATAAATTGAAAGGGATAACGAACCACTCTCGAGCAAAATATCATATCGGCTCGCGGTTTTGACGCAACTTTCGTTTATCAAGAGAGTGTCAACAAAGAAGAAGAAGATGGAAAAGGTGTTCAAAAACCATTTGGCACGTTTTTGAAGACTATCTCGAGAGCAGAACAAAAAGAAGCCAAAGTGATTGCAAGACTCATCGGATACATTCACCGAGGACTCCGGATAGATATAAAACACATTGTTTTTGAGGAGAGCACACCAGCTTTCCCTCCCTTCATCCAGGTTTTCTTGCTTCAACTGCAGTTGTCACTTGGAGTGTCTGCGTCTCCTCTGATCGCCTGCTCTCTCGTCTCTCAAGGTTCTTCTCCCACCTTGCACTAGTTTATCACTCGAGTCGAGAATATGAACTGAACTGCTCCACCTGGCTGGTTCCGTCAGAGATTCTTGGTTTTTGACACCACATCACTTAACGAAAATCAAGTGGGCGTTGGAAAATTTTTCGAAATAGCCGAAAGATGTTTGGTTTGGAAAAAAAAGAAAACGAGCCATTTCTAGACAACAGTAATATTTCGTAATTTTAAGAATTAAATAAGGAAAAAAATCCTCAAACTTTCCGGAAAAAATGCTTT
This sequence comes from Caenorhabditis sp. 39 LS-2015, assembly GCA_900536345.3. Classification (NCBI taxonomy): domain Eukaryota; kingdom Metazoa; phylum Nematoda; class Chromadorea; order Rhabditida; family Rhabditidae; genus Caenorhabditis; species Caenorhabditis waitukubuli. The sequence goes on along the minus strand of LR564719.1, from coordinate 41,121 downwards.
AAATGCTTTTTCATTTGAACTGCCGCGCATAAACGAATGGAAGAGGACTAGAAAACTCCTAGGCCCTCGTCCAACGGCCATTGTTTCTGCAGTGTTTTTTTTCAGAAGTTTTGAATTTCATTCGGGTTTTTATGTTATTGTTTTGCAGAAATGGGTAATTTAAAAGAAGATTTGAAGGCAGCTGCAGGTTTGTTGAAGGCTGGAGACAACGAGAAAGTCATCAGTCATCTACAAGTACGTTGATCCGATTAAAAAAAAAAAAATTCAAGATTTTAGGAGTATGTCGAAAATGACTCCCCTGACTACCGAGTTCTCTGCTTTGTGGCTCTTGCCTACTCGAATATCAGCGACTATGAAAAAAGCTATCAGATATACAAAAAAGTGAGTATTTCGTTAAAACATTCTGAATAAGAGGCTTCACTTCAGGCAGTTGAAGTTGATGAACACAATTCGATGGCGTGGAAAGGACTCTTCAAGTTGTTCGAAACAAAATCATTCGTTAAACCTGACCACTTTGCGCTCCAAGTTTGCGAATTCATGCAGAAAAATGAGTAAGTGGAAACTTGCTCGACTTGAAAAAGTTTCTCAGCATTAAACGACTTCCTGCAGACCGGACAAACGAGTCGCAGCGATTCAAGCGAAAAGACGGCTACATGTGGAATTGCAGTTATGGTCAGAAATTCTGAAGAGCTTTGACGATTTGCAGTTTGCAAATGATGTTGAAAGTCTGAAAAAAGTTATCGACGCCGTGCAAAACGATGAATCTCAGCGGACGCTCATGGAAACAGTTTTCAACGTGCTGAAGGCCCAAGGAGAGCTTGAAAACGATGCAAAAAGCTGCCTGATCTACTGCAAAAGATCAAGATCTGTGACGTCAATCCTGGACATTGTTGCACTTGTTGAACGATTCCCAGAATGCGGAAAGGATGAATACGTGCAGAAGAAAGTGTTCGAGTACGTGTGCATGGAGTACTTTCGGCAAGAGACGTTCCCAGATGTAGTCAAGCACGTTTCAGTTTCAACATCGACAACGAAGGATGTTTTGGAAGCACTGAGGTGAGCTGTTTGAAATAGTTTTCTGAAAAAAGGGTGACTTTAAGAGAAGGCGACAAAGCTCTGGCACTTGAAGCACTGGACAGTGTTCCTGACAAAACTGTGTATCCCGACTCGCTTTTGTTCGTTCGGCTACTCGCGGAATCTGAGAACTGGGAAGCAGTGGAAAGGGTTGTCAAAGTGATTATGGCATTCAACGATTCTCACCTGTTCAATGGATGGCTCGCTAAGGCAATTCTGGAAATTGACCCGGATGACAAAGGGAAACTGGCTACTTTTGCATCGCTCCCTCTACCAGAATTTGTTGTCGAAGAAATGAAAATCGCTTTGATTCTTGACAATCAGCGCCGAGTTCAAGAACTTCTTTCTCAGTTCAATGTGAACTGTCTTGAGGGAATTGTTATCCAACTGCTTCATGCTTTGAGAACATCTGTGACTGCTGAACATGTTGAACTCGCTGACAAACTTCCAATGAGCACTGCACAAGAGCTTGTTCTCGCGGCAGAAGTCAAAATTAGGGCCGGTCTCGATGCGAATGCACTCCTCGTCAAGGCGGCAAAGTTGAATGTGCGCTGCAGCAGAGCATTCTTCCTTCTCGGAAAAGCGGTGTCAATGAAAAATGCCACGAAAGCAAAGTCTTTGTTCGAACGAGCTGTGAATATTCGCCCAGGATGCGAAGAATATGTGCAGGGTTTAGATGAACTTTTGCATCGGAAAAATGTACCGGTGGCAGACAGATTGAAAGTGTTGAAAGCACTTCTCGCAAAGCGCCGAAGACATCAGAAACCGTTCTGGCTTGCTGATGCGCTTTCTTCGTGAGTTTCTTTTGGAACTCAATCCTTAAAAATTGGAAAAGTTCAGAATATACTTGGATACCGATAACTTGACAGAAGCCATTGATGAGCTCCAACAAATGGTTCGTCTTCACAAAGATCACAAGTCAACCTGGGCCCGTCTGGCCGATGCATACTCTCGAAAGGGCCATCTTCGTGCGGCAGTCAGCTCATATGAGCAGTTAGCGGCGATGGAGGGAGGACACGAGTTTAATATTTCGGTGAGAGCCACTGCGCTTTGAATGAATCGGGAAACTGACTATAATTCCAGATGATCCGAGTGCTTCTCCAACTGCGCGAGTTTGAACAGGCTCTCGAGAAGGTGACCGAATATCGAAAGAAGATAGTCGAGGAGAACCTCCAAAGTTGTCCCGATTCGTCGATCGTCCTGAATTTCACCGAAGCTGAAACTCATCTGAATCTTCACGAAACGTCATGTGGAGTGACGAAGAAGACACATCTGAAGGAAGCACTTCGGCTATTGACGTCATGTATCGATGAGGAAGGAACCTGCAAGTTCGGAATTGTTTTCAAACTTCTCGGAGATGTTATGCTTGTAATTGGCAAGTATGCGGCTCGAGTTCTGCCATTCTTTGAAGTAAAACAAGACTGGGAGGTAAATATTACTCTGTTAACTAGTAGCTATTTTCTTGTTTACAGATAACAGAACCAATTCATGCCATCACAAAAGCAGCTTCCTTCTACATGACAGTGCTGCGATCCCGGGAAAAGGACGCATTGGCTTGGTACGATGTCTCTGTGGCGTTCCTCACGAAATTCAAGAGAGAAGGGGATCCAGAGCTCCTATCGAAAGTGCAAAAGATGCTTGAGCATGCTTTGTCGCTCACTACGTGCGAGTCGGTACTCTCTTCGATTTGGACTCTGATGGCGGAGACGAAAAGACTTTCCGACAGTTCCCCTCGTCATCAATTGCACTGTATCGCGCGAGCTCTGATGTTGAATAAAGCCAATGACACTGCTTGGTTTCATTTGGCAGTTCTTTGTCTGCATCTCGGGAAGATGAACACAGCGACCCTACTTCTCGATCAGGCCATCAAGCACAATCCGCACAACTCGGATGCTTGGTGTGCATGGGCTCAGCATGCGCACTTTGCAGGGGTGAATTATGAAGCCTTGGCTATGTTCCGACAATCACTGAGCATAAAACCGAATGTTGCTGCCGTTTTGGGATACTCCACGTATCTCTGTGACAGTTTAACGGTACGATTTCGAAATTTTTCTTGCGAAACATAATATTCAGGCCAAGAATTGCCGATTCGACTCTGCCACCGCTTCTCTCGACTTCGAATCGATCATCGATTTGAAAGATCTTGACTGCGCCAGTGATAAAATTCTCTACCACCTTGGAATTCTCGGTGACCTATTCGGTTACTATCCCGAGGCTTTCGAATGTTTCCTCTGGTGCAAAGAGCGATTCACAAGCGATATCGAGCGACTGATCATCAAACTGAACATTCTTCACCCGGAAATAGCCCCGAAGATTCCTCCAACATTTCTGCCGGTGAACACTCGGATGTCTGGAATGCTCTCGTTTTCCGCTGCCGATTGTCTGGTGTTTTTACAAGAGGATGTGCCAGTTTATGCGGAGCTGTTCCGATTCATCGAAACTGGAGACGCTGTCGCCTTTCGCAAGATGTACATGAGCTGTGTGAAAGGCATCTCAGTGCCTCTCTTTGTCGCAGCTCTAATCACTAGAAAAATTGTGAGTTTTTTAATTTATTTTATAGTCTGACTTATCTAAATGGTTGCCTGACCCAGGCTCTCCCCATCGAGTTCGTTCGGACTATGCATGATGCACTGCCGCGCCACGAACTCATTGACTACTTCCCGACGGCTCTGCCAGATGAAATGGACAACGGGCTGCGTCATCTGGAACAAGATGGAGAGGAACCGTTCCGATATCGGCATCGTACGGGACACAAGCTTCTGGAGCAGCTGAAGATTCTTCGTGAGAAATATCTGGTGCAGAAGGCACTGGAGAATGCACCACCAGAAGAAGGAATTGTGATTGTCAACTGACTTTGTTAATTTTTGTTGCGGTTTTTTAGGTTCTTGTATATTTATATTCTATTTATAACCTGTGTAACTTGAAACCGGTACACCTCATGGACAGTGATGCGTTTATTAAAGTTTTTTGATTTTTTGCTCGTTGAAGCTTCATATTCGAATATCAGTCAAAATCATGATATCAATATTTGAAACCATTACCATATGACCAAGATTGCCTAATGAGAAACCCGCGTGATTCTCCCGAAACTGAGAAATTTGATATCTTTATGCGCTTTCCAGCCGCCCGTTTTTCTTTTACTCGTTTTTCTTTTTTTCGGTGCATCGGTCAGCCGAGCAAATAGAGCATTCAATGATTCCAGCACTCCGTGACAAAAGAGAATAATTTCGGCCAAATTCAATGCTTTAATCCGAGTTTTTGTCATATTTCGGTAAACAGTGATAAGCATTTTGACATTCTCTCGTCACAATACTTTCTTTCGAGCTCAAAGTTCGTTTTTTTTGTGCATTCTCTCGTTATTTGCTCGAATCTTTTCATGAAATCATTTCGGGGAACGGTGGCGATGGGCATGTTTTCAAGGTCGGTGGTATTGGGTTTCAAGTCGAAGAATGTCATGGGAAGCAGAGGTTGCCACCAGCTGTTCGTTCCCGTTCGGCTCCCGGCAACGCTTTGATTTTCCGATTTCCAGACTTTGTTCCAGCCACGTTTTATCGCTGTTTCTATGCAGACTCCGAAGATCTCGGGGTCAAAATCAGGAATTAATTTGGAATCGTTTTGAGAATTCCTGATAACGATCAGTGTTCTTTATCTCTTCTCCTGGCACCGGCTCAGATCACAAGAATACACTTACGAGCATTGATTAATGTGTGATGCTCCAATAATTTGTTGAAGAACGAAAATTTGAGGTCCAGACAGCTGACTCTCTGTCCCTTCAAAACTCAGAACATACTCGTGCTCTCCCGATTTTCTTCCGTCGCCACAATTACAAACGTTGCTATTTTGATCTTGACCACCAGCAGCTCGTATCGGGAAGAAGGCCAAACAAATACATAATTGTTTGGAACTTTCAAAAGACGCTTTCGTCCCGACGAAAGTGACGAGAGCCTTTAGGTGAAGGGTCAGAAACGTTTTTGACAAATGTTCTCAACAAATGTCGGCCAGCGGCACCAGCTTTTCCTAGTGTCCGCACCACATTCCTCGTTTTTGCTGCCGACTCTCTCACCTTTTCTCACCTGAATGAATGAAGAATGAAACGATTGTGTCGCTCTCCGGAAGGCGTTGCGGTTCCGTAGTTCCTCCAATGTTTCCTGCAGCTCCCTCAGAGAGAAAGAACAAATCCTTTCCGTACATGTGTTCTGATTCGTGTTTGTGCAACGAACAATGGTTTAGGAAGAACCCGGTTTCGATTTGTTTGTGTTTTTCGGGAAGTGATGGCCGGTGGGAGGAAACGCAAGTTTTTTGTGCTAGTCCTCAGGTGTCATCAAAGTCTATTGTTGCGAAATGGGCAGAAACAGACATCGTGTGTATGTGAGACCAAAAGTTCTTGCAACTAAAGCCGATCTATCTTTCCCTCCATAGTATCGAAAGATCCAGCTGACAAGATTTGAACTCACTTGAAAGTTCAATTCCTTGATCCACTTGGAAAGTTGAGTCTTCCTAAATTTGAAATCCAAACCCCTCAATTAACTTTTCCATTTTCTCTTTATCCTTGCAAAAACTAGCTCAAGAGTGTATTGGCCACTTCCTCATGTTCTTCAAATTCTCACGAAACGTCAAAATCCTTGAAATCTCACTCTTTCTCCCTTTTGACTTCCGCTCAAAAACGTCAAAACTTGCCGGAAACACCTTCTCCTTCCGTTTGTACAACAAAAAACATTGGAAAAAGAAAACAATTCGCGAAAGAAACACCTGCAAATGCGGCAGGTGTGGTTGGTTTCGAATTTCTCTTGTCGGAATGATCCAAACGCGTCGAACTTGAGATGACGGCAAGACAAAAAGAACGGGAAATCTAGCTCGTCGAGCACCGTGTTCCTTGTTTGTCCAGTGAAAAACAAAGGAAAACGATGGGGGAATTGGAGAGAAGTTTGGCCGATCAGCTGGCTGTCCTCCTTCTCCTTCACTCGTCATTCTTCCAGTCATTCCGTACTTTGACCGGCTCCTTTGAAGAACACCGCTGAAGCACCAAATCAGTTCTGATTGCTCTGATAACGTTACTCTTTATCACTCACACGTGACTCGTTTTCGGCGATTCTCCGTTTTACCGCAATTCTGTTCGTCAGTTTGCTTTTCTCCTGCTTTTCCGCTCTAATGTTTTGCCAAAGTATCAGGATTACACACGTCGAGGACTACTTCGTCCTGTAGGTCACAAGTAGGTCATCAAATATTTGACAGACTTTTGAACTTGCCGATGACACAGAAAGCTTTTTTGTGTCCTGTTTTTCATTCCAAGAATAGTCAGTGTCTTCTCGGTTTTTGATGCTTCATGAGTTCCTTCACTGTAGTTGATTCAATTCTTGATCTGATCCTTACTATGCAAGTCTCCAGATGCAATCGGAAACCAAGAACAAACAAAACTGCAAAACTTATCAAAACCACATGTGGACCTCGAAGTTGGTCAATCCATCCCGCTTCCTCTATCTATGCGTCGTCAGTCAGATTCCGCAGATTTCATTGCCATAGATTATTCAACGAATTCACTCAGAACCACTACGTATGCTTCCGAATAGTTGCGCATATTCAAATTCGAATTTCACTTCAATGGCATCCTTCTCCACCTAGACCCTGCCCTCGTTTCATCATGAATACTTTGAAATTAGAAGCAGAAGAAAGAGGAGAAGCGTGTTCTCGTAGTAGGCGTACTACCTAGAACCAGAACCTAATCTAATCATAGGGGGTGTTACCGAGAGATATCACACACATACACCTAGACTTCATTAGAAGTCACCTCCTTTTTACACCCTTTCCCCTCCTTCCCTCTTCTTGCCTTTCTCATTTCTCCCTTCGCTCATTTTTGTTTATACCGGTACCCTGTGGTGTCATCCTCTTCCCGGCCGTCCTTATGCTTCTTCGTAATAATTCAACGTCCTCACTTTGCCCTTCTCTTCATTGTTGACACTTTTGCAAAGTTTCAAGTGTTTTCTTTTCACCGTTTTCTCCGGATTTTGGCATTTTCAAGTTGCAATCATTTCAAAACTTGCGAATTTGCATGAGCTCGGAGGGGGATAAGTGCAAACAAGAAGTGGATGTGGGCGGACACTTTTCGTCTCGCATTGCTTAGGTTCGAGGAGCCGAGGCTTTCAGTCGGTCCTAAGTGGCCATTCTCCAACTTTGTTTCGTTGCCGTCTCTTCAGAATTTTCTGCCAACTCCATGAACAGTAAAGTGGTTACAAGTCAAGTACGGTGTTAAAATCAAGGCAACCTTGACACGGGGTTATTAATTTGCGCCAATGTAGAAGAACGCCTTCTTCTTCTTCAACCATCCAACCGGTTCCTCTTTGCTACACTCACTTTGACACCCCAGTTCTCACTGGGCGGGCCACGCAAGAGCCTTGCCACACGGCCCGGCCGGAATTGTGTAATAATGAATCGACACTTGCCTGATATTTATGGGCCACTTTTATCATTTGAGGAATGGACCTGGGCGCCAAAGTCATTCTCAGTCCGCTCGAAATATTCGTACTATGATGGCGCCGCAGTGAAATATTCATGGTTCCGATGAATCAGATGTCTTGTGATGCCCTCTGATAATGAAATATGAGTAGCTGAGTTCAGCCCGAGACGTCTGCTCCCTTCTGCCAGGTGCACATGATGCTGGTCAGTGCTACCGTAATCCTCCTCTCCCTCTCTCGACGATTTCCGATCAAAGACAGTTCGTCATGTTGTGTGCGTGTGTTCGTGTTTGTTTTTGTTGTCCATCATCTTGCCCACCCCAAATCCCACAGACACACTAGTATATATTTGTTCGTATTTACCCATTCCGTTCGTTCTCACTTTGAGCGTCTTCAGGGCTCGAAGGCTCTCTTGCCGAGCAAAAATGCGAAACGAAGAAGAAGAGAGAAGAGATTTCTTCTTATTTTTCCAGTCCGTAATGCTCTGTCCATTGCCGAAATCGCGGCTTATTATGTTTCACTGGACGCAAATTGGCTTATTTTATCGGGTCGAATAATTGCAAATACTGATCGATTTCTAGGAAAAAAAAACAAATCTGGTCTTACTGTAGATTCCGCGAGATGAGTCTCAAGACATTTCACACCTTAGTTCTCCTATTTAAACTTGATCCACGAAAATGTGTTACTTTCAAATGACATAGTAGTTTTGGTTAATCCGTCCGAAATTTTACTTCATTTCCTTTTTGAAAATAGCAACAACAACGTCGTCATCTTCGAGACCGCACATAATATGAAACTCCGAAGTGATCAAATCACACATAAACCCGTCTCATTGCCATAGACAAACGACACTTCCTCCTCTAATCCTTCGCGTTTCACTCGTTTCTCCGGAGCAAGAGCTGCTGCACTTTTTCCACTTATGGCATGCCAGCAGCCATTTGTTGTGCTGTTTGTGTGTGTTTTTTCGCACTCTCTCTCTCCCTCTCTGAATCTCTTCTTGAACGACGGGGCAGCGAACGACCACGTCGGGACGAAGACGTAGTCACAACATAATCCGAACGAAAAGAGACAGAGGAGCAAAGAAGATTTCGGGGCCCGATGCTCCTTATCCATTTTTTAAAGCAAGAATTCCCACACTCGTCGAGATTTCTGACCCATCCGCTTCCTCATATTTCTCCGTCTCCCATTTCAATTAGAAGGGCATTGAATGCCATTCTTGCTCTGCTTGCGTGGGAAATGCCTTTTTTGCAAGTCCTTCGACCGAGATGATCAAGATTCAAGATTTTGTCGTTCTACGAGTTGTCCACTTGAGCTGGCAGTCAGTTGCGTAGCGTTTTAGTAGTAAAAAACGATTTTGAAACTTGGAACTTCAGCTCGTTTTGTTTGTTGAACACGGAAATCGGTCGTTCGGTCATAGAGAAAGTTGTTTGCCATACCCACGAAACTGGACATTCGCTTCCAGATTCATAGCAATGTCCATCTCTGGAAGTGTCCCGATATCCCCGAACAGTTCTCTCTCTCCAAATCCCTTTTCCCATGAACTTTTGTTCCCTGCCTCTGCATTTTTTCAAACTTTGCCACTTGTGCCTACAAAAACGGCCTGTCCTCCGCTCCTCCTCCTCTCATTTTCCTCTTCTCTTCCTCTTCCTCTTCCGTTTTCTCTCACTAGGGAAACATGCGCATTCTGTGTTCGTTGGTCATGCCCCGACATGTACGAACATACGCGAAAAAATGTTGCAATGCCGTCTCGTCGCAACAAGTAAAAAGAAAAAAACGGGCTTGATGGATTGCCAGAATGTCCCTTTTGGTGGTAGTGGGCACGGCCAAAAGCGCCCTTCAGAGTGTTTTTTTGTCTTGTTTGTTGTTGTCGTGCAGCTCTCTGAACACTTTCTGTATGTATGTGTTCCGGAGGGTCAAGTAAATGCTCCCCCTCCTCCTCATCTTCTTCTTCCTCCACCGCCTCCATATTTATTTGTCTTTTGTATTTGTCAACTGATATGATCTGCAAGAGCTACTGGTTTTTCGATGCCATAGATCATGGGATCGACGTTTACATTAACTTTGTTCCCATGATTGTCCAGTTTCCACCTGCTTCGGTTCTCTAGACTTATCTTCTACCAGATATCTCTGCATTGTTCTTCAAATCAGATCTGGCGTTTCTTCTAGCCACGTTCTGTTGGAATCTGATTTTGAAATAGGTCCATAGATCACCTTCTCTCCTCAAATTCCTCCGAGTAATCTGAAATGCCAATCACTCAGTTTCCTATCAATCACCTCATGAATTCCTTCAAAGTTCCCCGTCTCCTTTTGCTCGGAAATAAATAGTTTGCGTTCCAATTGTCACTGATAAGACAGTGATATCATCATTTCCTGCGCCGTCGCCACACACAAACCCTGATTAATTGCTTGCTCACCACTCACCTCCACCCCTCCCATTCTATTTTCTTTCAATTCTTTCCGCTCCTCCGTTTTTTTCCTCTTCTTTTGTATGTGTTTTCTGTTCTGTTCATCTTCTACTTCGTCCAAATGCGTGGGAGAATGAATGAGAAGGAACAGGTCGATGACACTGATAACTTTCACACTTCTAAATACTACGCGTTAGATCTCATTCCCCTGATTGATTCAGCTTCTTTCAGAACACATTCTTTATCACTTCTATTCTTCACACGAGAAGTACAACACATTTACAACGAGAAGACGTCTCGGAGGCCATCTTCTAAACCATTTCTACTCAGCTTTTAGGACATAACGTGAGTGATTCAGACGGCGGGACAACAGAAACGTCACAAAAGACGAACACTCACACTTTGTGACGATTAGTCGAAAGGGAAACGACTGTCGCAAGTACAAAAGTGACCGCCCTGCGCGGCAACTGCGAATTTCAAAAGTTGATGGCTTATTACGCTTCGGGAATGGTACTGGCGGGCTTCTGTGTCCTATCATTCCCTTGACAGTTTGGTGTTAAACTGTGGGCCGTACTGGGTCTTTTCTGTGGTCTACAGTTTCCGTTGTAATGGATGGAAAGGCCTACTGTTTTAGTATTAGTTGCTACCAGGTTTTCTCACTTTCCTTTTACAATTTAGTTGCTTCTTCTCTCTTTTGATGGAGGAGACTCCTTAAGAAGTGTGTTCCTCGATGTTCCAAAGACATCTACTGTCGAAGTACAATGAAGCAACCGTATTTGTCTTCTTTGTTCCGCTAGAAACATAGATTACTTCAGAACTTTGACCCACTTGAATTAGCATAACCCAGCTGAAACCCCGCGAAAGGCGTGTCGCCGTCTTCTTGTCCCCTTCTCCCACCTCTTCTGACGGTGAATTTGACGCCAAACTGGTCATACAAATACACATTCATACATACAAATTCATTCTCTCTCTCTCTTCCTTCTCTTCTCTTTTTTCACGGTCTTCTTCAAGTGTATATGTATCTGTTACCAAAAGTAAGTGTATCAATCGAAGCGTTTTTGGAGTGTTAGGAGTAGCCGATTGCCTGGGAAGCACACGGAAGTTGGCAAAAAGGTCAATGTTTGAGAGAATGATGGATAGCACGTTTTCCCGTCGTTTATCAATTCGATGACAGTTGCCATCTCGATTCAGTTCTCATCTTCATTAATTGCTCCATCTTTTTCTTGGTTGAAGAACACTTGACGGAAAATTCAACGGGCGGAAACCGCGCTCTAATATTCTAAAGACCTGCACATCCTACCCTACAGTAACAGTTCGGAACACATCACACAATTTCCATCAGTCGATTCTCGCCTGACCCGATCATCATTCTCTTCTTCTTCCGATCATCCCATTCCGATCTTCCTCCACTTCCTCTACTCTTTCTGCAAAAAGAGAAGAGAGGGTTTTATCAAATTCGTGATTTATTCGGACAGGTTTCTTTCTGTTTCTCTCTCTCTCCAACCCATCTGACCCCTTGTTCTCATTCGTTTTCCAACCGAAACCAATACCGAAAAGAAGACATGTTTGGTTCGCATCGAAGCGATTCACTTCATCTTCTTAGTTTGTGTTTTTGACATGAAAAAGGATCAAGAGGGTTATTATCATTCTAGTTTTTGCAAAGTCGAGGATAGGTTGAACCTTTATTTCGATCTGGTTCTGTTCAATTCAAGAGTTCTTCGTTTCCGATTGCACTTGATAGAAGGGTACAGTTTAGTTCATCTGCTCCCCCGCATCGGATATCTCGCACAGCTCTCAATGTTTACCTCGATCATTCCTCGCATATCTCTGTCCTATCATCAATTGACCATCAGCCTCATCGGTTACCGAAAATAAGTAACACCCCCACCAGTCCCGCGCGAAGAGTAGGTGGATATCGCGAAGTGAGAGAGCTTCTTCTCGCAACGGATCCCGCGCAGAGCCCTCACCGCGCCCGGCGACATCGCCTTCATCATCAGACCACTAAAGATCAGTCGAGCTGTGCGCGGCGCACCGGGTGGTTGTGGTCGACTCTGTTTATTTTCACTTTCTAAACCCCCGTTCCTCCTCCTTCGGTTCGCCCCGCCCACCATGCTCCCTCGCTCAAAAGTTGCTTCTTTTTGAAGATTCCACGGTGCCAAATTGTCTGGAGTTTGAATTCTAAAGTTCTCACATTGCCCTTTCTATTAACTAATCAGCTCATCAGTCACAACCATTTGATATTTCAGAATGATACGGTCACTTATCACTGCCATCGCACTCGCTGCCATTCTGACGACAACAAGTGCACTTCAATGCTACGACTGCTTTGGAACGGGTCCGGAACACAAAGAGTGCAACCAGGAGAGGACGTGTCATGGAGTTGCCTGCATGATCTGTAAGTTTTGACCATCTCCTTATGTTTGCAAAAATATCAAAGCTGCAGTTGATGCTGGAGACAACAAGACTGCCAGTGCGTTCTGCCTGCTTGCCCTGAAAGGTAAGGAAATCAATTGGATTAGTATGATTTCAACAATTGACTTTCAGGAGAAAAAATGGAAGAGGCGAAGGACGGATGCTGGTTGGAGCCAGACGGAAAGGGGAAACACTGCATGTGCTTCTCCGATTTCTGCAACAAATTGGTCGATCGCAGAAATACTGATGAGGGTAAGTTTTACGAACATACGTATTCGCATTGTTAGCCGCAGAATAATTATCAGTTTTTAAGAAAATTATTTTATGAGCGAAACTCCTCCACCTTTTATAGTTTGTGTGAAACCATAGCTATTACCGTATTCCTGCAAAATGTGTAGCAGGATCTATAACCCCATGACTCTACAGTTCTGTTTTTTCTTCCTCGAAAGTTGCAACGTGCAAACGAGTATTTATCAGTCGATTGCTCCCCATGTCTCTTTCCTCTCAAGACCTCCATCTCTCCCTCTTTCCGAACCTCGAAATCTCTCGGGTTGTAAGCGCCACACACAGCAAAAAGTGTGCTTTCTCTTAAAGAAAATGACGCGCGTCCCACATCCCCCAAACACAGTCGGGAACACATCGAGCAATTGCGTCAGAGGGTCCTTTTCCTTGCGCGCGTCGCCGTAGACACTGATTAGTGGACACAAGACGCAAATATCAGACGGCGCGAGCCCTTTCCCGACAGACTGATTGGCGCTCGCACTCATCATTAGCAACATCTCGAGGGGATGGTTCGCGAAAACGAACTTTTTTCTAAACTTTTCGACTAATCCCCTTGTTTTTCAGCTGACCCTATGGCTCCTCTGCTCCCAACTGCCGAATTCTTGAAACAGAACCCGCTGGTCGACTACGACGCTCCGAATCTCGGTGACTATGTCGATGAGGGATCCCATCCAGCTCCGAAGCACGTGCTCTTCCCATCTGCTGACAAGCAAGATCCCAGAACTGCTGGAGTAGATGACGAAGATGACGGTATGCAAATCAGCAATTCCTTTCTTGCAAATCATTTCGAATCTTTAGATCTTACCCCTATTGGTTTCGCCGAGTATGAAGATGCCGAGGAGAAGAGAAGAACGACCAAGAAGCAGACATCGTCTTCTTCGACTGTCGTTTCGACCACCACCACCCCGGACGGAGTTGAACTGCCACACGACACCGAGTCGAATATTATCAAGGATGAGGATCTCGAGGAGGAAAGGCGCCCGATGAGCAGAGTTCCAGAAGACAGAGTGAGTATTTTATTGACCTTCCCCAGAGCTAAATCTATCATTTTTCAGAGAGACAATGAAGTTTCTGCCAGTTTCAAGCCTCCATCCTGGGTGCTGTTCGTCTTCCCGATGGCTGCCTCGTGGGCCAGATTCTGGAGCAGTTTCTAAGCGTCTTCCCTACTCACCTACACAAAAGTTCAACCTCTCGGGTCCACTCTTCCCTTTTTTGTAATCCCGATCTCCATTTTCCTCTCCCGCGTCCAGAAGAGTTTCAATCAATGTCCGGTAGTACCCAGTCTCGAATCCCATTGTGACATACTTTCTATAAGGGTCTTCTTTGGCAAATCCCACCCCCATCATCGCAAATTTCCATTCCCAAGCCATTTGTGTATAGAGTTTGATCTCTTTGATTCTAAATCTGATATTCTGCTGGAACTCGACAGAATATGTCCCTATACACCTTGTCCCCGCCTAGTGAACCCTGTAGATCCTCATCTTCCTAGTGCTTCCTAGCCGCATTCTCCGCTGTACAAAATCCCCCAATTCGCGATTTGCCAAAGCCATTATCTTCCCATTTCTTTCCCCCACTGAGCCAAGAATTCTGAATTCTAAGGTGAACATTCTGAAAATGAATGTCACCATTCGGAGCCAGTATTATCTGATATTGCCTCCTCCAGTTTTACTGTCTGTTTATTATTGCTTGTTTCTAACGTTTCACTTTGTCTTTCCTTTGCTAACTATTTCCCAACTGCATATTTCTGCGAAAGCAACCCGTCCATCCCCATGAAAACCCAATCAACACCTGTTACGTTATAAGCGCAATAAAAGTTCCATCACATGACTCTTCTGTTTTCATTTTACAGGAAACTGATCAAAATAAAACGTCCATTGATAAAGTAGTTGGTTTTCCGATTTCTGTAGTAATGGATGATTTTTTTATTTGCAATAATGAATGTTTTCTGTAATAAATCTGAAAGAGGGAAATGAGGAAAGACCAAAATTACAAAAATAGTTACTTTATCAGTTCCACCCACTGAAAATAGAACGAACAGTCTCCACAGACTCAATGTTGTAGGTTATAGCTGCACAATCAGTCGCGTGCTGTTGTCCGTTATCAGTTACTCGTGTGCACTACTTAACGAGCCCCTGCTGATAACACCACAACACCTTGATTGACCATCAGTTTGACGTCTGTCACCCAACACTATTCACTGTTTTACTGGTTGCTCGAGAGCACCGTATGATTGACCGAACGTACAATTCTTATTCTGGCCAACCTAATTCAGTTGATAGCTACACCCAAGCCTGATAGTCACTTTCGTTCTTTCATCTCGTCAAATTTTGATCCGTTGTCTTGATGATGAGACAATACAAACTACGGCGTTTCCTTGAGACCACCCAAAGACATCATCGATTCACGTGAAGATCTCTACAATGTTCCTCGCATCATAGATTGATAAAGGAAGAGGGAAGGAGACAGAGAACTTGGCGACCGCCTGTAGTTTGTATTGCAACGTCATCGTCTTCTATAAATACGAACTTGAGAACTGACTTTGCAGAACTCAAAATGCAACTTCATTTGATCGCATTAGTTTTAACAGCGACCTGGATCAGCCATATCCAGGCACTGAACGTGTTGTTCTATCTGAATGCAATCGGCAAGAGCCACATGGATTTCAGTGATTCGCTTATCGATAGTCTCGTTGACAGAGGGCATACTGTGGTAAGCCAATGTTCCCTCAAAGTACAGTAATCTTATCAGTTTCTATTATCCAGGATCTGGTGATTGCCAGGATGAATGATCAAGTGACCGGAAACGGAAAGAGTCAGGCCGAGAGGATCTACAGTTTCGGATTCAAGAACGGCAGCGGATGGGGGAACACGGCTCATCTGCTTGGTCCGTTTGAAAAGAGGAAATTTGCACTTGATGGATTCCGACAATACACCACCATTGGCAACAACTTGTGTGAAAGTAAATAACCTATCAACAATCTATCTAATCCGTTTCCTTTGCAGTTGCCTTGGCTGACAATAAGCTGTTTCGATTCATCTCCGAACGGAAATACGACATCGGCTTGGTCTCCACATTTGATTTCTGTGGTGCCGGAATACTCGTCAAATCCGGAATTCCATCCGTTGCCACCTTCAATGCGGTTCCGATTCTTCCAATCGAAGCAGTCATGATCGGACTGCCGAACACCCAAGTCGTTCCTCTGTTCTATTCTCTGGATCTGAAGACTCTCTCTGGTAGATTCTGGAATAGTTTGGTGTGGGGATACATCAACATGTTCCAAATTCCGCAAGTGAGACGCGAACAGGCGGAAATGTTTAGAAGGAGATACGGAAAAGACTTCGATATGGAACAGGTTTCCAGTAAGATCGACTTGGCATTCATCAACTCGAACGAAGTTATGGAGAAGCCACGACCACTTCACCACGGAATTCAGTATATCGGGGGAATCAACTTGAGAAGTCCGAAACCACTGAATCATCACATGGAAGAACTGCTTTCCCGGCCCAGCAACGGAACTGTGATCTTCAGCTTCGGAACACAAATTCCTGGAAAAGTCTACCCCCGATATGCTGTCGAGAACTTTGTGAAAGTGTTCAAAAAGTTCCCAGAGTACACATTCTTGTGGAAGTATGAAGTGCAAGAGGGAGAGGAGAAGATGTTCGAGCAGACAGCCAATGTGTTCCCTTTGGATTGGCTTCCACAAACTGATTTACTTTGTTAGTTTCGAATATTTTTGTCTATACAAAATTGTATTTTTCCAGATGATCCCCGAGTCGTCGGCTTCATCTCTCACCTCGGTCTCAACTCGTTCAACGAAGCCTCCTACTCTGGCAAGCCAATACTCGCCATTCCCCTGTTTGCTGATCAGCCACATAATGCTCGAAACGGTAAGTCCGAAGGTCGTTCAATTAGACTGATAAGACACGGAACAAAGTCTATCATCCATCTTGTTTTCAGGTGTTGCCCGTGGAACGACAGTTGTTTTGAACAAGGTCAAACTGACCGAAGAATCCATCGAAGCCGGACTTCGAGCAATCCTTTTCGACAAATCGTACACTGAGAATTCCCGCAAACTGCAGAAGATGCTCGTGGAGAAGCCGTCGCAACCGAAAGACAGATTCGTGCAATGGGTCGAATACGCGGCCGCAAACCCGGGACTTCACAAAATGTTCGAACTTCCAGGAGCTCAAATGAGCATATTTGAGTATTATTGTGTTGATGCTGCATTGTTGATGGTAGCTGTTGGTATTCTTGGAGCCGTGGCATTTTACAAATTGACAAAGCAAGTGGTATCAAGGATAGGTTTCTTGAGAAAAGTGAAGACTGCGTAGCCAGCAGACTACACGCAACGATGTAATTTCTGTTCGTACGGGTTGTACAAAGTTGAATATTTTGTGTTGATAGGCAATAATAAATATATTATGTTTCTACACTTTGTTTGTTTGCAAATCAGCCGAAATCAGAACAAAACACACTCAGAAAAACAGAATCAAAACATGGTGTACCATTGATAGAAATGAAAAACAGTGTGTGACCGATTGATTACTTCGCTCACCGATTACCTTGTTTTCGAACAGTATTCCTTCGATCAGTCTGTCAAAATGCACAAACTCATGCTGACATTACTCTTAATTTCTCAATTTGTCACCAGTATTTCTGGTCTGAGAATTCTCTTCTACATGAATATTTTCGGAAAAAGTCACCTGGATTACGCGGATTCGCTGATGAATGTCCTCACGGACCGTGGGCACACTGTGGTGAGTGATGTATTTTGAAGTTGAAAGAACGACTGCAAACAGGATCTTGTTCTGGTGAGAATCAACGACAGGGTGATTGGAAACGGAAACAACAAAGCGGATCGAGTGTTCTCTGTCGAGTTCCCCGGCCCGAGTCTCTGGGGAAACGTGTCCCATATGGTCGATCCGTTCAAACAAGTTCCCTTCTACTACGGCGACTTCCGACAATGGAACAGTGTCGGACATGCAATGTGTGAAGGTGAACTAGGATTTGTTCAATAGAGTAGTGAGAATATGTTGCAGTAAGTGTGAACAATGACCATTTGCACTCTTTCATTAGATCGGAGAAATACGACGTGGCAGTGACTTCCCAGTTTGATTTCTGTGCCTATGGAATGCTCTCCCTGTTTGATATTCCATCTGTTATCACAGTGACTCCTCTTCCAATAAATCCATTGAACTCCATTCTCATCGGGATCCCCAATCCTCCTTCTGCAATCATACGTAGGTAATCTCATAGCTATTCAATATTTGCTTCTTTCAGCCCTTTTCCAACAAGCTGACCTTTCTACATTAATAGGAAAGTTTTGGAATGTCATCAACTGGGCCTACATCCACTATGTTCAAGTTCCCGAAGTCAAACGAATTCAAGAGAACATTTTCAAAAAGAGATTTGGTGATGAGTTCAGTATGGATAAGGCAGTCACAAAGAACGCTCTGTCTTTTGTAAACTCGAACGAGATAATGGAACAGCCGAGAGCCATCAACCACCATGTCCAGTACATCGGAGGGATCAACCTCCGATCTCCGAAGCCACTCAACGAACAGATTGATCGTTTGCTGACCCGACCATCCAATGGAACCGTGATCTTCAGTCTGGGAACACAGGTTCATGGAAGAGTCTACCCCCGATATGCTGTCAAAAACTTTGTGAAAGTATTCAAAAGGTTCCCGGAGTACACATTTTTATGGAAGTATGAAGTGCAAGAGGGAGAGGAGAAGATGTTCGAGCAGGCGACCAATGTGTTCACTTTGGATTGGCTTCCACAAACTGATTTACTGTGTTAGTTGTGAATCTGTACATCTTCTTCCAACAAAATGTTTCTCCAGATGACTCCCGTGTCGTCGGTTTCATCTCTCATCTTGGTCTCAACTCCTTCAACGAAGCCTCCTACGCTGGCAAGCCAATGGTCGCGATCCCTCTGTTTGCTGATCAACCACACAATTCTGATAACGGTATCTTCTCAATAAAAGTTGAACATTTCACTCACTAGTGTCTCTTTTTTCCAGGTGTCCTGAGGGGAACAACTGTCAGATTGGACAAAACAAAGTTGACGGAAGAAAGTATCGAAAACGCATTGAGGGCGATTCTCACTGATCCGAGGTATGAGTTCTCCCGTCAATCAGATTTGGAATTTTTCAATTTCTTTGATTCCAGTTATCGCCAAAACGCGCAAATTCTGAGTAAAATGCTATCGGAAAAGCCGGGTCAGCCGAGAGATCGATTCGTGGATTGGCTGGAATTCGCTGCCAAAAATCCTGGTCTTCACAAGATTTTCAAGCTTCCGGAGGCAAGAATGGGGATGCTCGAGTACTTTTGCATTGATGCCGTCGTTTTTGTCTTTTCTTTAATTTCCCTCTGTTTCTATATATTCTACAAGGTTTGTAGTCTGTTGTTGAAGAAAGAATTTCTCGAAAACAAGATAAAAGTTCATTAACCAGAGTGTAGGAGATCGCAAATCATAACAAAATGACGGTGACTCTCAAGATATTTGAAACATTTTGAGCCGACTAACAACTAATAATATGGTGCAAAAATAATGTTTTGTAGTTTGCGTAAAGTGATGTATGTATGATGTGATATCATGTCTCAAAACACAGACACATTTTGCACTGAGAAAATGGCTATGCGGACTACGGTAATCTGCAAAAAAAACTGGAAAAAGTTGAAATTGAATAATTGGGAGAACGTGATCTTTTTCTTGTGGATCGACGATCAGCCACGTGACCAGAACAACTTTGAAGATTCGGCGGAATCACAGAACAGTTTCCAGAAAGTTTCAGAACGTTTCAAACAAATTATCGATGAAGTTGTTTTACATATTGCTCAGTTCTCTTTCTTTTGTTACCGCAAGTAAGTTGTATTGACAACAACTGAACTGGTAATGGCTATGATCAGACTACACGAGACAATGCACCCTTGTCCAAGATAAGGGCCGTTTCAGTCGGTTCTCTGTCATGAATTTTGTAAATAACGAAAGACTGATAGTGGCGAAGGCACTGGATGCCGTGGATATGTACAACATGGTAGGATCCTCTTTGAATGACAGGACATATGGCTCTGTTCTCAGACTTGGGACGTTTCTCTCCAACAACTCGCTGAAAGGGCGATGATCTTCTGTGATAGCGAACCTTTTGAAGACGGCGAACACAGAAAGATCCGGATGCAGTTGTCGGAAGACGGATACGGAATGTGTTGTCAGTCATCAACTCGCGATGAGCGTTCGATCATTTTCACTTGATTTCAGTAGATTTCGTTGAGTCCCGTGACGATTTCATCGAACACATCCGAAGGAACGGCACAAGTTTTGCGAATATGACATCAGAGTTTGAGGCGCATTACAATCTTTTCTATGCGGAGCAAAAGAAAATTGGATGTTCATTCAAAGTTTGTGCCGATTTCGACAGTCATATTTTCAATTTACTCTGCTACTTTTGGCCAAAGTGAGAAATAGGACACGTTGAAGAGATGATGTTTGAGTTTAGGAAAACTCTGGAAGGATCGTTTATCAAAACGGGTAACAAGAAGAAGTGCGGCGACGGACTGTGCGGGCCGAAACGGGAGACGTTCCGGTCGAATGATCGTTTTAGGAAAGTGATGCTGAAGACGATAAACAACGCAAGAAGAGGATTCGCAAAGAAAATTCCAGTTGGCAACATGTACAGAATGGTCCGTATAGCAGATGCTCATTTGAATAATCAACTCTGCATTTGTAGGAATGGAACGAGACATTGGCCGAAAATGCACAGAAGGCAGCTTCGAAGTGCTACCGGAAGATCGTGAAGTCGCCGACCCGCACGACAATCGGAATGCTTCCACTTGTCTCCGCAAACTTTTTCGGGAAACAAACCGGGGCGAGTTATGAAGATGGAAGGATAAATGAGGAGAAAAGGTCGATTCGGATATGGAAAGACACGCAGTTCTGGTGGAATCATCGGGAGATCGGATGTGCTCAGAGTAAAGAGAATTGTCCTGTCGAAGTATTCTGCACGATCAGCCATCCGTGAGATATTCTGATCCGATCATCTGCCTTGCATAGTTTCTGTTCAGGAGTACGCCGTCTGTCAAGATGTACGAGAAGGGAAAAGTGTGTTCAATCTGTAAAGATGGCTGTGATGACGGGTTATGCTACGATACCGAAAAAGGAATGGCATCGTCGGCGAGCGACTCGAAGATCTCTGTCATTTTCTGGAACCTAATGCTCATAGTCGCCACACTTTCCCTCTGATTCCTAGATTTGTTTTCCCAAATTTTCAGTGTCCTGTCTGTGTGAATTTCCTTCCGCCGAATCGAAATAGGGCCCTGATCATACTCTTCTCGATCTCCAATCTCAGCACGAAACTACAAAGTTCTTGGATGTTGTGTCAGGCATTCTTTAATGGCCGGTTGATGCAGTTAGCGTTGTTTAGCGCTGTATCAGATGCAATCAGACCGAATTCATTTTGCTTTTTGTCAACAATTCAGTTCTCTTTCTAAGAACACAATCTTGTTTAATTCATTCTGCAGGTGAATTCTGCAATTCAATTACCTCTCACAACTCTAGATCCGGAAGAAATCAAACGTTGTGTGATGGTCATTTGGTCACTCTCCGTCCGCATTTATGATCTCTTTACATTTCAGTCATTTTGGGATTACGGTCGTTGAGCATTACCATTAGACCACTTTTTCCGAGCAGAAAATGGAAGAAGAAGACGGAGAAATGTGCTTTAATTGTATTAACTGGATTAAGAGATTACTGCCCAGCAATCTATCATAAGGTGTCAGCTTTCTCCGCACTCAGGTTTCTTTCCAGTTGCTCTTATAATCTCGCTCTCAAAAATGTTCCCACATTGTCGATTTGATTATTTTAGAAACGTTGTCCAATTTCTAAAATTGTATTTTTAGTAAGAATTGCATATCACACAATGCGCGGAACATCTCTTTGTATTTCTTGAAGCAAGTTGCCTCGAGAATGACACATCAGTCATCAGTCACTATTTCCATTCTTTCCAGTCGAATAGTCGCTGAGAAAGTGGAACTTGAAGAGCTCTCTCGGGCACATGAGACAGGGATCAAAGCCCGAGAAGTGCCGAGTACTCTTCTGGGGCGTGTGTCTCTCTTCTGTCCAATCACTTTCCCTCCTTCCGAGTTTCCCACCGTTCTGATCATTCGGGAAGTTGTCACACTTTTTCTTTATTCTTATATGTTTTCCTTTTTTTTGCACTTCGAACCCACACCCGTCATTTTTCTCCAAATAACTCCCAATCTTTCTTCCAGATGACTGGAAGCATCTTTCTTCTGAACACAGATCGAGAACTTCTCATCATTGGATTCGTCTACGTGGCACTGACAGTCATCGTGTTCCCAGTGTACGCCCTCATTATTTATGTGAGTCAGACTGCCGACCTGCCCCATGAATCTATCCTCTCCCTCAGACTCTGTACATTAGAACCGATCTCCGGGAGAACATCTCCTACAAACTCATCAACCTGCTCAACTGCTGCGACCTCTTTCAAGCCATTTGTCACTTTCTCACCGGAATCTTCTTAATTTTCCCAGTTTTCACTGACAAGATTGATGTTTTCGTAAGAGTAAGTTGTGAATCCATTACTGCTGGGAAGTAATCTATTCTTTTCAGATCGTTGGATGCACTGCAAACACCCTCTGGCTTGCCACATTTGTGATCATGGTCATTTTGTCTTTCACCAGAATTTCAATCGCTTTCTTCAAAGCCAAGGCTACCAAATGGAGCAATTGGCAGAAGATCTCTTTGACTCTCGGATCTGTTTACATTCTCTTCGTCTTGATTGCTGGCTGCGTCACCCAAAACTTCCAACTGACCGGACCCAACTGGTCATACGACATGACAGTTTCGTATGCCGATTTGTTCGCCGAACTCGAGCTTGTTCTCTGTTTCCCGGCCCTTCTGATCAGCTTCACTTCCTACGTCCTCATCATCTTCAGCATCTACAAAGTCAGTTTGTTACTGTCTGTCGTCACGAATATATCGATTTGTTCTAGCAGAAACGTCAAGCACACAGTGCATCTTCTCTTCGAACCGAAATCGGAATCCTCATTCAAGCGACTGTTCTCACGGCGTATATGGCTATTCTGATCACTTTGTGGCACAACGCAGGTGTGTGAATCTCACGTCAATGCAGCCATATCTCGTTTCTTTCAGAATCCTGGTTCAAAATGACCAATTTCACACTGGCAACTCTAAACGCTGTCTGGATACTGTTCTCTCATGTGAACTCAATTCTCCTCATCACAATCAACAGGTTCGTTCAAAAAGGAACTTATGACTTCTGAGAACACGGAACTTATTTCCAGCGGAGTCCGTCGACAGATTGTCAAGTTGTTGTGTCGCCGGGATCATAGTATACACACTTCTCGAATCGGAGCCCTGTCGCGTGTCAGTTCCAATCAACCTGTGGGAAAGTGAGATGGAAAGATCAGAAGGTGATCCTTGATTTAACCGATAAATCCAATAATGGAATATAAGACAACTCCAAATTCATTTTATTTATACACATAATACATTGTTCATAGTCACTGATCTTGGTTCCCGTAGACAATCTCCTGATATTTCTTTCCGTATTTCCTGTTGATATCATCATATATTTCGAGTCTTCCATTCTGATAGTTGTCACTCATTTCACTCTTCGGGTAGTCAATCTTGAAATACTTCAGTGGATCATCCAGAGTATACCGTTCCCACTTCCCGATTTCAGGACCCAAATTGAAATTGGAGTGTGGGTTTCCATTCGGATTTCTGGAAAGAGAGTTCTTTCGAACAGTTTTTTTTGTTGATAAAACTTACCCATATTTGGCGAAGTTCGTGACAAAAGTGCCGATCAGATTCACAACTTTGAACTCTTCCTTCTCAGAATCGAATGGAAACATCGTCGAATCTCCAAAAGTATACTTTAGGTCGGCCCCGTGGGACGCGCCTTTTGGGAGATAGCTTTCAGAATTGTAGTTTGCATATTCTCTGTTGTAGTAGTTGAAAGACGCCAAGTATACATTGTTTCCGTATTTAGCACACGATCTCACGGTGTCAAACGCGCCAATGTTAAACCAAGAGTCTCCAACGAACTGGAAATAGAAATCGGTGGTTGCAGGGAAATTATGTGATCTGGAAATCACCTCTGCTAACTTTTTCGCAATTGTTGTCTTGTCAGTTGTATCACTGTCGTTCAGGTAGTAATCGAGAAGTTTCTGTTGGACTGTGGGCGTCTTTGCAACCAAATCCGGCCCGAAAGCCTTTTGAATAGCTTTCACAAAGTGTTCTGTGATGTTTTCAAACTTATCACCAACATTTGCTGAAATAAAGCATTAAAAATTTATGAGCATTTCCACTTTTCTTTTTCTTACCGAAACCAAGTCCTTCATACTCTCCATTGATCACCATTCCATCTATCTTCGGTGCTGTTCTTCTCAGTTCGTCCAAGGGTTTCGGAAAGAAGTCTCCGTCGAGATTCGGAACAAATGACAAGAAACCAGATGCATTGTCCTCGAATCCTTCTACTTCGCGGAACTTCGATGCAGGTTGTGCTCGATACCATTCCAGAAGACTCTTGGAATCTGAAGAAGAGACACAGTTTGTTTTCCCTGTGAAGCCACTGTACCATTCCCAGAGAACCCGTGAAACTTGGCAAAGTCTCGGAAAATTCTTGATTGTTCTGATTTTGGGCGCATGGAGAAATCGCAGAATGCAGTTCCAGAGCTGGCGATGAAGCGATGAAACAGGCCTGTGAAAACATGAGCAATGGAAATATCTGATTCATATTACCATTGGAATGGGGACTCAGTGCAAGTAGATCCGCACTTGCTCCTCCAGCACTTGTTCCGAATATGGTCACACTGTTCGGGTCACCGCCAAAAGACAGAATGTGTTTCTGCACCCATTGCAGACTGAGTCTCTGGTCCCAGAGTCCGTTGTTTCCATGCGCCACGTCATCTCCCGTTGTAAAGAACCCAAGTGGTCCGACGCGGTAGTTGACGGTTACAACAATTACGTCTTTCAAAGGGAGAATTCTGAAACGTTTAAAAGTTCTCAATGATCGGGTTCGAGGTCTAGCTGACCCTGAGAGTGAATAATCATAGGAATCTGCGGACGATCCAATCTCAAATCCTCCGCCATAGAAGTAAACCATAACAGGCAATCCATCAGGCTTAAAACAAGGTTAAGGAAGACGAAGCATAATGATTTGACTCACGAATTCTGTAGAGTTAGTCCGTGGAGTAAATACATTCAGGTTCAAACAATTGTCTTCCCGGTATTTGTAGCGATCATTAGAAGCAAGCTGAGTCTTTTCATAGTAAGAAAGTATTGATATCTAAGTCTTACAATTGAGAATGGTCCCGATTGCGGACACGCAGGTCCGTATTCGTAGCAATCCTTTGGCTCTGTCCATCCATCAATGGCCACTGGTTTTTCGTATCGGAGTATTCCGACGGGCGCCTTCGCAAAAGGGATTCCCAGATATCCATCTACTACTCGGTTTGCCTGCAGTTCGAATTGGATGTCTGTTTGCCGGCTGACCTACATTCAACTCACATGGCGATAAATGTTCCCTCGAATTGGTCCACACGTGGCATTCAGCACTTCCAAATTCTTCTCGGGTTTCAGACGAAAAAGAAAGCCACTAATTACAAAAATGAGTAGGAGGACGACTAGTGAAATAGAAAGTAAAGTAACAATAATACAAAGTTTTTTGCGAGTGACCATCACTGAAGAGGTACTAAATGAGGCGCGCGCGCAGAGAAACCACGGAAGAAAACAGATGAAGAGGGCGAGAGAGAAGTGACGGATTAGGGAGAAACGGATGGAAAGGGAACAAGGGAAACAGGTGAATGATTGGCTCTTTCGACTGATGTAATTTATTCTCAAAGTTGAGAGATTTTAAATATGATTTTTGTGTTACAATAATACTTTCAAAAAGATATTTTTATCACATAACGGTTAACTATGGAATAACATTTCAATTATGCGGAATAGACAATGAGAACTTTGGAATGAGCAAGGCATTTGAGACTTTGGAGTCTTGAAAAGGTTAAAAGAATTGAGAGATCATACAGTATTTTCACTTGGGAATGTCTGCCGAGGGCCTGATGATAACGGGGTGCGGTGTTTCCGGATCTACCCACTTCGGCGGCTCTTCCTGCCCGTTTTCTTCTGCCCCCACAACAGCTTTCATGACTGTCAAATCGCCTTTCTGCTGAGCCCATTTGGCTGGTTCCGCACTGAAACAATTGGATATATGGGTTGTTTGAATCGATTCTTACCGAGCGACAATAATGAAGATCGTGTTGGTGACAGCGAGAACTGCTCCATAGATCACAAATACCCTCTGCCACTCACTGAAAGTGTCGGTTGGAGTGAGTGCTGGGACCAGGAAAGAGCCAGCCATCAGAGAGGAACACGCGATGATCTAGAAAGAAGATGTTCATAGAAACGACAGAAAGTACAAGATACCTGAACAATAGCCATGACGAACGGGGAATACTGTCCGGATACCATGACTGCGCACTTTGAAAATCCACCAGATGAGAATCCGAGAAGAGCCATCGGAATGGAAAGCAGGATGACATCCAACACTTTGCTGCCTCCTGGACTGGAACATGACAAGACAATGAAGAAGATGGAAGACCCGAGGAGGGCGCACGAGTTGAACATCTTCATTTTATTGACCTCCGAGATGGATTTGATGCGATCCGAGAAGAATCCAGTCATGAATTTGATGACAAGAAGGGAAGCCATCGGAATGAGAGTCAAGAGACCCGCCTCGGCTGGCTCGCATCCAATCACTCCGCGCAAGTAGATCGGAGCATACGAAATGGAGAATTGGGAGACGAGGAAGTTCCCGATGACGGCAATCCACACTCCCCAGATGACAATAGATGACACGATTTTACGGATGGGAGTCTGTAATTAATAAAGTTCAATGAATTATTTCCGTGCGTTATGTACCACTGGAGCCTTTCCTCCGTAGTTCAACTTCTTTCCGAAGCTAATCCTTCTCCATTCTGGTTGCTGAACGAACGGATGCTTGATTGCGCGGTCTCGGTAGTAAAAAGTCCAGATCAGAGTCAGTGTGCCAAGAATGATACCGTGAAGGTAGAACACCCACGGCCAGCCAGCTGAAAATAATTATAATCTTCAAGTGTTCGTTGATACAAGTCTCCCCTACCACTAGTTGCAACGGCTCCAGAAACAGGCATTGTGAAGACAGCTCCCATCTCGACGTGTGCTGAGAGAACAGCAATGAAGAGTCCTTTCTCGGCAACTGGAGCCCATTCGTTGACGACAACTCCAGCTGTGGTGAACAGATTCGCGAAGGTGAGGCCTTGAAGAACTCGGAGAACGATGAAAAGAGGAAAGGACCAAGTGATGACCAATGGAGTGATGGCGACGAAGATAGAGGCGAATGTGCCGCAGACAATCATCACTTTGTGACACCCGAACATTCTGGTCAAATGGGACAAAGGAACGACTGCAGCTATGGCTCCGAGGAATCCAGCTGCAAAGCCGAGACTCTTCTCGGCAGTTCCAAAGTTGAATCTTCTGTCTCCCAGTGGCAAGTCGGCACTGTTCCAGTCAATTTCATCTGCCGATTTGTTGGAAAGTTGAAACTCTTCCCAATATGGAGATGACTTCAGATTAACCATCGACACGTAGGTTGCATTGTACGCGATGATACTGAACCGAATGATCTATGACGCCATGGAAAAGGGAGACTTACGAGGAGAGATTGAAAGAAAGAAACAGAAGAGAGAGGACGAGGATGATGTAGCGATTGGCTCCGAGACATCCGTATCTGCCGCCGGCAGTCTCTTCGGATTGTATTGTTGTTGTGGACTCGGCTGCTGACATTGGCAGATCAAGTTGAGAATGCGAGAGTAAAACGTAAGAATAGGTGCAATGGACGGGAGTTTTCCAGTTTTATAGGACGGACGACCGATTATGCAAAGGGACTCACTCACGATGTTTCAGTACAGGTGGCAGGCTGACATTTGGGCGATGTGTGGAGTATGTATGCACAATCTGGTCGGCAGGAAGACTGAGGAGCAGACGGTGTAGCCGTGAATGGTGTAGTTCGAAGAGGAAAGGGTGTTTGATGTTTTGATATTTGGGAAGAGAGACTTCCTTCTCCAGAAAATACTTGACAAAACCTAGAAAATTTTCTTATTAAAACTTGTTAAAGAGACCACAAACTTCCATCGAGAGTCATATAGAAACGGTTTTTGAAAATCAAATTTTGCAACCTTTTGATTTCATTACAATGAGAAAAATGACTGGTTCTAACATTTTTTGTCATTTTTTTCTATAACTGTCTCCTTTCTAATTGTTGAAATTTTGAACTGTGGTATCAATTAAGAAATGAGAAAACGTTTATTCTATGAAAGATATGAATCAATGAATGACTAGGAACGCATTTTCATGTATTGATTTCCAAGGGAGACGGTTTCTGCCGAATCCTAGGCAATTGACCACATCGAAGTGGTTCGTCGATTGTTGCCTGTTTTTGCCTGGAGTTCAATTCCGATCAGCGAGAAACACTCTTGTCGAATTGGACTGAAAGGTCTCTCTGACTAAGAACACACACACAATCACTGCGACTTACACATTCAAAATGAGCAGCATGACAGGACTCAGATAGGAACATGCAATCCAGAAAACGTTGATGGTTGCTTGCAATCGGGGATTCGTCATATCGAACCAAATATCTAGATTTCTCTCTTATCTCTTTCTGATAGACAAAATGCCATGAATACCTCCTTTGTGCCACATTATTATCAAAATCGTCATATAACTTGCCACGAAAGTGTACTGTAGAAGAATTGCAACTTCATTTTTCCGACTTCTGATGGAACTTTTCTTCTTTTGCTGAAAGAGTCAGATCGAGATGTCACTAAATCTCTGACATACTGAATAGATTTTGATAATGATAACAATATAGGAAATATAAGAGACTGCCAGACTCGGAAAGCTGACTATCAGTTCCAGGTCTTCGAAGACCGTTGCGTATTCAACTTCTTCATCATACACCCAAACGGGCGAAGAGAATGTCATGTTACCAGTGATTGATCCGACAATCAAAACAAAGGAAATCCAAGAGAGAATGATACCGATGGATACCTGAAAGTAGATTATTCAATGACTCTTTTCCGACCCATAATTTGGATTTACCTTGATTCCAAAGTGCAATTTTCCAGTTTTGATGATGTCAGAAAACACAAGGATTCGAGATATTGCCAAGACACTCATCAAAGGAAGCTCGGCGATCCAGAATGAGTTTATTGTACAGGCGGTGACCTGGAAATGGTACTCAAGTTCATGATCGGAGTTGACTTGATTTACTCTGATGATCGTGTCGAATCTGACTTGCATGGCCGGAAACAACAGGATTGGGAAGGAAACAAAGTGTAAAAAGCTCTGTCCAACTTCGAAAAAGTTGATGACGTTCATTAATTTGAACGTCATGTTTGCTTGTCTCCGGTCTTTGAGATACAGCGTCTGCAACTATTTCGGTTCTGTCTGCATTTGGATAACTATGTATACTAACCAGCATAACGAGGAAGTATAATGGGAGAAGAAAGAAGGAGACGACTGCGTATATCAGACCAAACACTATTTCCTCTTTGTTCGGATTCAACGTGAAGATTGCAGCATTGATCAGAGATTGATTCATTCGATTTACCAAGAATGCGGAATTGGATTACAGGAAAATTCGATGGAATACTTCCAGGCGGAGCTGACTCTTTTGTGATTTGATCAATCCTGCGTGAGAGACCGCACAGAGTTCTGACCAGAGTCTGTGCAGAAATTCCGCTTTCCGAAGATAATGAGACTCGTGTTTTCGTCGACGATACTCATTCAGACGGGAGTTATTCGAATCCAAAATAATGGAAACTACGGTAATCCAGAGAACTGATTCGATTGAAGGGAGCAATCAATAAGGATAGGGACGAACGGGTTTGTCAGGTCGTCTGAACTTTAAAAAAGGAAGACAAAAACAACTTGTTTTTCAAATGGAAAGTGCTTCATTTTCCTGAAAAAAAAGTGCAAACTGCTCTGGAACCACGTTGATAACTTCCCGAGAAAATTGTTTTGGTCCAAGTCGACAAATCCCGTTAGGAGCGGCTCGATTCAATTGTTCTTCTCGATTCTGCAGTTATTTGCATCAAAAACAAAAATTCTGGTACCATATTGGCGTTCTCCACGGAAGGCCATATTGCCCACTTTGGTTCATCTGCCTAATACCTGGAAAACGACAATTTTAGCCCAGAAGGACAGGCTTTCTGTTTTATATTTTCCGCATCATCAGGTCTAGACGTGAGCAGATCAAGTTAACTGGTAGCTCCGCGTGCTCACTGATAACAAAGAACAAAGGCTTGTCACCAATTCGGATCCGATTCTGATAACAAGTTTTTCTAAATTCTCCGCTGTGGGAGTCGCAAAATTACAAGTGTTCTCTCTGTTTTCGGTTTTTGGAATTCCCAAGCATACATTTAGACAAGTTCCCATACTCTCTCTCCTCATACTTCCATTTTCTGTTCTTATGGCTGTGTTTGAATTGAATAAGGATCCGGAGATGATCCAATATGGTATCATGTTCTTTTTCGGATCTATTTTCATAGCTCCACTGTATTACATTGTCATATTGGTAAAAGATTCATGTCGACTGTATGGCGACGTGCATATTTTCAGACAATATACCGAAGAGACCAGAGGAAATCGAATATAACCTACAAGATGATGAACATTATAAACGTCTTGCAACTGGCTCAAGGACTCGGCCATTTCGCTTCTTCTTTTGTGTTACTGTTTCCGAATTTGCAACAAGAACTTGGATTTGTCATAAACGTATCCTTGAAACAGCCCTTCAACTGACAATTTTTCCCCTTTTTTTCCAGGCGGTCGGTTGTCTGATGAACACTTGCTGGATCGTCGACCTCCCCGTGATGGCTCTGCTTGCCGTCTGCAGAATTCTGATATTCTGTCGCTGCATCGACCCTCAGCAGATGGCACTTCCCATCAAAATAGTTCTGCTCATTGTGTTCTCTTGGTTTCTATTTGTTTTCATCACTGGAATGATCCTTCAAAATATAAAGCTCAATGCGCCGTGGTGGGGATACGACTTCTCAGTTCCGTTCACTACATGGTTTATGCACCTGGAACTGTTGCTCAGTTTCCCCTGCTTAGTTGTCTCTTACTGCTCCTACGTCGCCATCACTTATTTGATTTATGTGGTAAGACAGAACACGTAGCAGAACAATATCCAATTATCTGATTCCCAGAAGAAGAAAAAGAGTAGTTCCGTGCAGTCCAGAAGAAACGAGATTGCGATTCTGCTGCAGTACACCTTCGTCACTTTCTACATAACCTGTTTGATAGTCATTTGGCATCCAGAACTCTTCGCTTTCGTCCCTTTCATTGACATGTCATGCAAACGAAATCAAGCGATTCTGAACTTCCTCTGGATTCTGAATTGCTACATGAATCCAGTGATGATGCTTCTATTCAACAGGCAAGTCAGAAAATTGGAAGCCTTTTGAAAAACAACATTGTTCCAGGTCAATTCGTCGCGATTTCCGAAAACATTTACAATTTGATTTCACGTGTTTCCAGTGCTGCAAAGTAAAAAAAAAGATTCTCGGAAGAGCGACTGTCGTTTCTGTGATATCCGTTGGAAAGATGGAAGTATAGAGTGTTCGGTTTTTTCTTTGTTTTTACATTAGATAAACATCAAATTTTGGAAACTATTTTATAACTTTTTTGTTGAGCGGATCAAACTGTAGACATTGACATTACTCTCCAAAATAACTAGAGATTACAAACTGTGTTGGTTTGTCAACTGAAGTTTGTCTCGCACACTCTGCCGCCATCGCCTCAAACTGTGTTTTCTGCTTGTGGTCTGTGTCTCGATCGCCTATAAATAATTGCGCCGAAACTCGTCAACACTCACAGTTTGTTCTTCTTCACTACAAATTCAACAGTTTCCATCTTCTTCTTTCACTTTTCGAAGAGAATGGGTGGATTTCTGTCTCATCTGACTCCGGAGAAAAACGAAAAAGTTCTTGATGCGACATGTGGTCCTGTCAGAGGAAATATCTATCGACATGTAAGTTCATGCCGAGATGTAGAAAAAGAATTAGAACTTATCAGGGCGAGAAATTGGTCGATGGTTATCTGGGAATACCGTTTGCAAAGGCACCGACCGGTCATCTGCGCTTTAAGAAACCTGTGGCTGCTGATAAATGGACTGAGCCACTAGACTGCTACAGCTATGGTCCGATGTGTCCACAGACTGGACAATTCGCCAATGTTAGTTCCTGTCAGTCATTTAACTCTCATAGAACAATTTTTCTTCTCCAGATGGTACCCGAAGAAGTTGCCAAACAGTTTCCGGCCGCCGAGGACAACTGTTTGACATTGAATGTTATTGCTCCCAGGTGGAAATCGGACGAGTTTGTAAGTAAACAGAGAAATCATTTCAAGTAGAGACTGTGTTCAGCCATCCGGTCTCCCAGTCATGGTCTACTTCTATGGAGGTGGATTCGAAGTTGGGTCATCTCAAATTCATGATTACTCGATCTCCGGAACACTACCTCTCAAGGATGTCGTTTATGTTTCCGTGAATTATCGTCTTGGACCGTACGGTTTCTTGACAACTGGAGACGATGTTTCTCGTGGAAACTACGGTCTTTGGGATCAGACTCTGGCACTCCATTGGGTCCAGCAACACATTTGTTCGTTTGGAGGAAATCCTGAAAACGTAACAATTTTCGGAACAAGTGCAGGAGGAGCCAGTGTCGATTTACTGGCACTGAGTCCGCATTCAAACAGTGAGAAGATCGTCTGAACTTTAGACAAAAACTTGAATCATATAGGTCTGTTCCACCGATTGATCGCTTGCTCTGGTACTGGCTTTTGTGATTTTGCAATTAGGATCAAGGATGAACAGGCGAATGTTTTCAAGGAGTTTGCACAACATCATGGGTACACTGGAAATGGTCCGTAGAGAGGATCCCTGTTCTTATTCAGTAAATCTCTTCTCAGATTCTAAAAGCCTCCTGGAATGGTATGATTCGCAACCTGTCTCAAAGTTCAAAGAAATGGAAGGATTCAATCGATCTGCATCCGGATTTCTGTCATTCGTCCCCAATATGGATGGAGACTTCTTCCCGAAACCGTTTGATGAGTTGAGAAAAGATGCCCCGAAGATTGATGCAATGGCTACAGTTGGAGAGTATGAAGGACTCGGAATCGGTGAGACTTTTGGATATCTATAAAAAAACTTTTTTCGAACAAGTTTTTTAGCAACCTTTGCATTGGCACAAGCCGATTCTCGAACCCAGTTTATGGACACTATTTCTAAAACAATCGGGAAAGACATCACTGACGACGCTGAAGGTGTTCAGAAGAGACTTCTGGAGTTTTATACAAATGGAATCGACAAAGAAGACAAAGCAGCAATAGACAAAAAGTTGATCGAAGTGGGAAAGCCGTTCCCGTTTTCTCAAGTTTCATGTCATTTTTTTAGTTCATCGGCGACTCGTTTTTCAATTCCGGAGTTCTTGAGAGTGTGAAGTCGTTTGCAAAGTACGGCAACAATACGTATCTGGCATCATTCGACTATTTCTGCAAGGAGAATCCAGATCCGCAACTTGAAAAAGCTCCATTCAAAGCAGCAACCCATGCATCCGAATTCAAATACATTCTTGGAGACGGCCTGATGGGAAAGTTTGTACCAACCGAAGAAGAATTCAAAATGATGGATATCTTGGGGAACTATCTGACGAACTTTGCAAAATATGGGTTAGTTCTGAAATGAACCACTAGTGCAAAGAATCGTTCACAGAAATCCGAATGGGAAACCGGGATCCGAAGACGGAGTCTGGGAGCAGTACAGATTGGAGAAACCGCTGAAATACTTCAAGATAGACTATCCAAAATGCGAGATGAGGGACAACTTTCAGAACGGAAGACTCGAAATTTTCGATGAAATCAACAGAAATGGAAAGAAATATCAAAAGATTGTATATGGAAAGAACTAATTGAACTCATTATTGGTATTTTTCATTGGAATAAACACTTTCAAAAACGTGTTTGCCTGTTTTGATACGGAACCCTTCTCCGGTAAAACGAGAGTTCGTCTTTTTTCTCTCATTCAGCCTTGTAGGCTGTCGTGTTTTCACCAAAACTTTCCTAATTAATTTTCTTTTTTTTTTCCAATCCCGATTTGTGTATTACTCGGTGTTTTGTCATCTACTCTGTGCGAGTCTTGAGATATTTGTTTCAGTCTTTCCATCTCCCAATGTCTCTTTTCGAAATGAACTCGGATTCAAAAATGCTTCGTTTCGGCTTCTTGTACCTTGTTCTGTTATCTATGGCTATTCCACTGTACTGCCTAGTCACCACGGTAAACTAAGACTTGCCAAAAATGTTTGAATCCGAATTCTAGGTTTTCTTATTGAATAAAAAGAGAAATACAAGTCTCAACTTGATGTTGGTGATCAATTTCTGCGAAGCTGGACAAGCAATCGGGCATTTTGTCTCCGGAATGATCATGGTATTCCCGCAATTTCAAGAGAACTATAAAGTTGTGATAAGTGTTAGTTCCGAAACTCTGAAATCTCTTCAAACGACTTTTCCAGATTTTTGGATGTATGATGAGTGCTTCATGGTCCTGCAGCATGCCAATGATAGCTGCTCTGGCAGTCGTTCGTGTTCTCATTTTCAGCAACAAAATGAGTCCAAATTCTTCGCCTCTTCTACTAAAAGTGACAATGTTCAATATTTTCATTCAAATACCTTGACAATATTCAGATTATCATTTTTCTGCTCGGCGTCCCTTCTCTACTTCTTTTTATTGTTGCAAGTGTCAATCAGATTGTCATTTTCACTCCTCCAGCTTGGGATTTCGAGTTCAGAGCTTCTTATTCTCAAGTGCTTATAGAAGTGCTGACGTTAGCTGGTTACATCTGTCTCCCGGCGTCACTATTCTTCTATTTTGTTTTGAGTCTTCTTATTTTCAAGGTGACTCTTCTCTTATTTATCATCTAAACCATCTGAAATTCGTTTTCAGCAAAAGCGAAAAACTAAAAGTATGTCGAATCACTGGAAAGAAGCTTCAATTGTGATCCAGTACACGGTGTCAACCCTTTATCAAATCACGATTATGATTTTCTTCCGATGCCAAATTTATTTTTCCGGAGACGCATTGATCACGGCGAGAGCTTACATGCAATGTGTATGGATATTCCACTGCTATGTCAATCCGATATGTCTTCTTATACTAAACACGTGAAGACTGTATGTACTAGGCAATCGGAACCATATTGTTGCAGATCTTTCCGAAACGACTGTAAGACATTGCTGTGTTGCAGAACACTAATCAAGTCCTCCGTAGTGCTTTCCATTGTGAACCTCCGAAAAGGGAACACGAGCAACAATTAGCTGCCCGATTCAAGTCTTACCAACTGTTCATTGAACCGTTTCTCGGCATCCCCCCAATCATCAGGAAATCGTTTTTCCGTTTCTTTTTGTTTTTTCATCCTTTTCAATTATTTCTTTCTCATTTCTGGTTTCGTATCTTGAGGATTGCCCGTCATCGATTCTGAGTATTCGGTGAGATCATCAGCAATTGGAAGAAATAGAGAAAGCATTGTGTAATTATGACTTGTATTTGTAATTGTAATGGATACTTTCTATCTTGAACAAAAATCAAACTTGTCTGTTCTAAGAATCTTGACTATCCAAATGGTCCGGATTTCCGTTTTTTTCATTTCCAGTTTTCCGTTTTTCCGGATGTTTTCTGTGCGCATTTGACCTGGTGTCACTTAAAAATCAGATGGTCTTCAAGCGGAAATCGATCATTTCCAGAAAAAAGACACGCCAGCATAATGCGGCGTAGCCGCACTTTTATGTTAAGGAGACATTTTCGAGAGTTGATGGACAAAATTCTAGCTCGAAGTTTTCAAATTTAAAAGAGTTATGCCGTTTCCAAGATTACGGTATAAATTGGTCCCTCGTAACGGGTTGGTCCCTCAAAAAACGAATAGACGATCGAGACGGATTAGCAGATGGTTGTTGTTGTTCGGATGAACTCTGCTCCTGGGGAACCTGATCAGACTACAGACGTTGTCCGAAACTGTCCGACCAAAAAAACAGGTGGGTGACTGTAGATAGATGTCAGATTTCCCAGGAGCGCTGGTTTTTTGATCGGACCATGATGACAATTCGATACAATGTCTGTAGTCTGATCAGGTTCCCCAGGAGCATAGTTCAGAGGAACAACAATAGCCTTCTGCTAATCCGTCTCGATCGTCTATTCGTTTTTTTGAGGGACCAACCCGTTCCGAGGGACCAATTTTTCCCTGATCTTGAATACGTCATACCTTCCTTAAATTTGAAAATTTCGAGCTAGAATTTTGTTAATAAACTCTCGAAAATGTCTCCTTGATAGTGTGAAAATTTGAAAAATTTCTAAATGTTCAAAAAGATTTGAAAAAAACTGAAAATTTTGAAAATTCACCTCGCAATACAAGATTTCGAACCTGTGGGCAGACGCACAGAAAACAAACACGCAACGTTGGTACCATTTTGCCGAAAATATCCAGAAAAAAGACACGCTAGCCTGATGCGGCGTAGCCGCACGTTCAGGATGGCAATAGATATTAAATAAACTCGTTAACTTTCCTATTTGTTATCACTTTCCAGAAGCGTCTCGCTGATTCTATGTCGTTGTATTCACAATTACTGGTATTTACCTGGATGCGGAAATCGAGAAAGTGGATTTTTTGTCTAGTTTTCTGTATTTTGTTAGCTGTTTTCCTGTTTTCATCTAATGAAAGCTTTATTCTCTGGAATTGGAGGTTCATAAAATACAGTTGGAAACTGTACTTAATGTGAATGTAAAACTGTCATATTTCTGCAAACATTCTTACAAAAAATGCTCAACCTAGTTACCAAAAACGTTTTTCAAACATCTTGAGGAAAAAGTTGTTTACGGTGTTCGTTTCATCAACCTTTTCTTTCTTGTCCAGTCAACAAATGTAACTTTTAAATCAGTTTCCGACCAGCTCCTACATCACTTTCTGATCTTTCCCACGTCGAATGTCGAATATCATTCGTGTTTTCACACGGACTTGTGTATAAGGGCTTGAGTATACTTTCATTTGTGTCACTTTGTGCCTCGGTTATGCTCCCCAATTCCTCTTTTACACTGCTTGATTTCAATGAAAACAAGCCGATGATATGGTACGGACTGCTCTACTTGCTCGTTTCTGCTCCTCTCCTCCCACTGTATGTGATCGTCATGATGGTATGCCCGTTTCGGCTGATCTGTAACTAGAAATATATAATTTAGGCCTTGCACTTCAAAGATCGAAAGTCTCCAAATATGACATACAAGCTGATGAATCTACTCAACTTTTTTGAAATCGGGCAGTCCCTCTGCCACTTCTTATCCTTCCCGCTGCTCGTTTTCCCGATGCTACAGTCCAGTTTGCAGGTTTTTGTGAAAGTGAGTTCCTGTCTACCCCCAATCCAGTTCACAGTCTCCACAGGTAATCGGCTGCATTCTGAACACATTCTGGATTGCTGAAATTCCTCTGATGGCTCTTCTTGGAATATGTCGGATTCTGATCTTCAGAGAAACTATCCGAACTGATAAAATGGCTCCTGGAGTCAAATTGTTCCTAGTTCTCATTCTCTCCTGGATTACATTCGTCCTTCTCGTCGGCTGCATCACTCAAAACTTCATGTTCGTTCCACCGTCTTGGGAGTACGATATGAAAGTTCCTTATGCCGGAACATTTGCTGATCTCGAACTTCTGCTCAGTTTGCCAAGTTTGGGAGTTGCCTATTTGTCATATCTAATCATCATTTTCTTGATCTACAAGGTTATTGCATTCTATTCAACATTTATGCAAACAGTTTGGTTTTCAGAAGAGAAGTGTTTCCTTACGAGCTTCAAAACGAGACAACGAGATTGCCATTCTGATACAGTACACTTTCACAGTCACCTACATGGTCATAGTTATTCTTTTATGGCATAGAGGAGGTATGGTCACTTAAATTTGATGTTCAACCAAACTTTCCTTTTAGAAGTCTTGTTCGACATGGACAATCCAAATGTCCTCGCCGTCATCAACAGTTTATGGATCGCGTGTTCATACATGAGCCCCGTCATGCTTCTGATTCTCAACAAATCCATCCGAAAAGAGTGCCAATCACTTCTCGGAATCAAAGAAAAGAAGAAAGTCGCGTCGATTCGAATAGTGACGACGACATAAATTCGTCGGAAAGTTTGATCATTGAAAATATAGGATGTTCTGATATTTGTTTCTAAATTAGATAAACATCAAATTTTGGAAACTATTTTATAACTTTTTTGTTAAACGGATCAAACTGTAGAAATTGATATTACTCTCAAAAGAAACGAAAGATTGTAAATTGTGTTGTTTGTCAACTGAAGTCTGTCTCGCGCACTCTTCCGCGAAACCGTGTTTTCTAGTCGTAGTCTGTGTCTGTCTCGATCTCCTATAAATCATCGCGCCGAAACATGTAAACAGTCACATTTTGTTATCTTTCACTACAAATTCAACAGTTTCCATCTTCTTTCACTTTTCGAAGAGAATGGGTGGATTTCTGTCTCATCTGACTCCGGAGAAAAACGATAAAGTGCTCGAAGCGACATGTGGTCCTGTCAGAGGAAACATCTATCGACATGTAAGTTCATGCCGAGATGTAGACAAAGAATTAGAACTTATCAGGGCGAGAAATTGGTCGATGGGTATCTGGGAATACCGTTTGCAAAGGCACCGATCGGCCATCTGCGGTTCAAGAAACCTGTGGCTGCTGATAAGTGGACTGAGCCACTAGACTGCTACAGTTATGGTCCGATGTGTCCACAGTCTGGACAGCTTGCTAATGTGAGTTCCAGTCAGTCATTTATATCTCATCTAACATTGTTTCTTTTCCAGATAATACCCGAAGAAGTTACCAAACAGTTTCCAGCAGCCGAGGACAACTGTTTGACATTGAATGTTATTGCTCCCAGGTGGAAGTCGGACGAGTTTGTAAGTAAACAGAGGATTGCTCGGAAGTAGTGACTGTGTTCAGCCATCCGGACTCCCAGTCATGGTCTACTTCTATGGGGGTGGATTCGAAGTTGGGTCATCTGTAATTCACGATTACTCAATCTCCGGAACACTTCCTCTCAAGGATGTCATTTATGTTTCTGTGAATTATCGTGTTGGACCGTACGGTTTCTTGACAACTGGAGACGATGTTTCTCGTGGAAACTACGGTCTGTGGGATCAGACTCTGGCACTCCACTGGGTGCAGCAACACATTTCTTCGTTTGGAGGAGATCCCGACAACGTGACCATTTACGGAACAAGTGCAGGAGGAGCCAGTGTCGATTTACTGGCACTGAGTCCGCATGCAAACAGTGAGAAGATTATCTGAATTTAAGACAAAAATTTGAATCATATAGGACTGTTTCACCGATTGATTGCTTGCTCTGGTACGGGCTTTTGCGATTCTATAATTAGAACAAGGGAAGAACAGGGGAATGTTTTCAAGGAGCTTGCCCAGTATTACGGGTACACTGGAAATGGTCCGTAGAGAGGATTATTGCTTTCATTATGTCGATCTCTTCAGATTCCAAAAGCCTCCTAGAATGGTATGATTCGCAACCTATCTCAAAGTTCAAAGAAGTAGAAGGATTCAATCAATCTGCATCTGGATTTCTGTCATTCGTCCCCAATATGGATGGAGACTTCTTCCCGAAACCGCTTGACGAGTTGAGAAAAGATGCTCCGAAGATTGACGCGATGGCTACAGTTGGAGAGTATGAAGGACTCGCATTTGGTGAGTCTTTTGGATATCTATGAACAAACTATTTTCGAACAAATTGTTCAGCACCATTTATATTATTGCCACAAGCCGATTCTCGAACCCAGTTTATGGACATTATTTCTAAAACAATCAGGAAAGACATCACTGACAACGCTGAAGATGTTCAGAAGAGACTTCTGGAGTTTTATATAAATGGAATCGACAAGGAAGACAAGGCAGCGATGGACAAAAAGTTGATCGAAGTGAGAAGAAAGTTCCATCTTTCTCGAATTTCATACCATTTTTCTAGTTCATCGGCGACTTATTTTTCAATTCCGGAGTTCTGGAAAGTGTGAAGTCATTCGCAAAGTACGGAAACAAGACGTATCTAGCATCATTCGACTATTTCTGCAAGGAGAATCCAGATCCGCAACTGGAGAATGCCCCATTCAAAGCAGCAACCCATGAATCTGAGTTCAAATACATTCTCGGCGACGGTCAAGTAGGACCGTTTGTACCTACAGAAGAAGAATTCAAAATGATGGATATCATGGGGAACTATGTGACGAACTTTGCAAAATATGGGTTAGTATTGAAATGAAGCACTAATTGCAAATCAACATTCACAGAAATCCGAATGGGAAACCGGGTTCCGGAGACGGAGCCTGGGAGCAGTACAACTTGGAGAAACCGTTGAAATACTTCAAGATAAACTACCCAAAATGCGAGATGAAGGACAACTTTCAGAATGGAAGACTCAAAATATTCGAGGAGATCAACAGAAATGGAAAGAAATATCAGAAGATTGTATATGGAAAGAACTAATTGAAGTCATTACTGGTATTCTTTATTGGAATAAACACATTATATCCTGAACAGAAACGTATTTAACTGTTTTGATACAGAACTATTTTTCGGTAAAAGATGAGTTCGCCTTTTTTGTCTTTTTTTCCTATTCCGAGTTGTGTATTCAGCGGTGTTCTTGTCATCTACTCTGTGCGAGTCTTGTGACGACGACATGAATTTAGCCTTGAATAACATGTGCCTAGATTGATATCACGTGGGCGAAAAGTTCCCACAAACCTACTTGGAATTGTTATTTTTGTGATTTGTACTTGTTAAAATGAACTAGAGTATGATAGCCGGTGATTTTTGTGGGGAAACAGGAAGAAAAGAAACGGAAACGGGACCAGGAAGCTCCTCGGCCTCTACTTTGACCTTATTATTAGAAGAAATGTTGACGGCAGTAAATATCGAATCCTACGCCCAAAATCTCTTTCTCACAATCATTTCTGTATCAATGGAACTGTTTCTGGTTATCGCTCTCGGTTTCTCCGTAGGTTAGTATCATAAAAAACAAAACACATGAGGTTAGTATCATAAAAAACAAAACACATTCTTCATAACCGGAACTTCAGAGTGAAGGTAAATGGGGAACTCTCGAGTCCCAGATCTGCTCGCTGCGGAGTTCCACAAGGCAGCGTTTTAGCTCCAGTACTTTTTGGCATATATGTTAACGACATCCCCTCCTGCTTACCTAATGGTATTTGAGTTTTCATTAATTTTAAAAAGACTAGAGGTGTCTAAGTCAATGCTCCCGGTTAGGATTTTGTGGACTAGTTTGAGATCTGTTTGATTTCTGCGA
>LR564718.1:7388-18023 GCA_900536345.3 Caenorhabditis sp. 39 LS-2015 | reverse complement strand
GTTGAAGATGAGTTCAGTCGAATGATTGAGAAACTGAAGTTGGCTGAGGATCAAATGAACTTGTTGCACCATGAGAACTTCCCCGAGGACTACAATGACTTCCGATCGCTTCTGGACATCTTGAACTCAACGCCAATGTTCAAACCAATAAAGCGGGAGAATCTGAACTATCACCCTAACAGACTGTACGCCGGGCACGGCGGAATCGCACATTATCTTCTACTCTCCATTGTGGAACACGCAAAATTGCTTGATTTTTTCAATTTTCTGAGCACTGAATCTGTAAGGAAAGTTATCAATCAAGGAGCTCTCATCTGCAGAAATATGATAACTTGTTATCAATCGATGAAAACTTTTAACTCGGATATCGTTCGAAGAGCTGATGGAACTGTTTGTGGCAAGCCGATGAGGAACTATAATGGGGTTTGGGTGGATCATCGGAAGATTATTCAGAAGACGTTGCATGCTTTTCTGAGGAACGAATTGGATTATGTCGAGTACTTGTTACTCAAAGTTATCGTTCTCTGCAATCCGGCAATCCCTGGACTGCCCGCCGGCGATCAGAAGGTCCTTGAAAACGAACGGATCCGTCATGCCCGATGTCTGTTCGCATACTGTCTCCAACAACACGGAAAGTTGCACGGTCCCAATAGATACGCATCTGTCCTCGCAATAGTTCCGATAATGGAAATGCAGCAACAAGAAGAGAAAAGTTTTAACGTCGTGATAAGAGCTTTCCACAATGTGACACATATTTTCAATAGTCCGTTGTATGATGAGATTATGGATTCTTCGGGTTGATGTTTTCAATATTTTCAATGTGACATATGTATATAAACTTTTCCTTTATTAACTCTTCCAAAAACAAGGCAAACAGTACACTTATTTCTGTTGTGAATTACGGACAAAACAAACGTTTATGACCTTTGCGATACGCATGGAACAACAATAGAGTTCATCGAAACACCTTGGTAGAAGACAAAGTCTTTCTGTGAATTTACGAGTTGAACGGGAAACTCGATGACGTATCTAACTTCTCCGGATGGCAAATGTCCTCTTAAATCAGTGAACGCTGAATAGATCTTTGAATCATCTGGTAGACATGTTATCCTTGTCAGATTACTGATCTCTGTTTTCAATCTCTCTGAATAGAACCTCTTAAATTTCCATGAAAGTTCAGTCTGGCAGACCCGTGAGTTCTTGTCGTCTAGACTTTGACAAACGACAAGGAACAGAAAGAAAGTATACATGACTTTGATCTGCTATCATGTCATCCAGCTCAATTTGATTCATGTTCACTGAAGGTACACGACTACATATGATGACAACATTTATAACACCAGTATCCACATCCCTCTGTTCTACTAATCACATAATGTGTGTCTAACAATGAGTCAAAGTGTACAATTCACCGTACTTTTTGTCATCATTTTCGCTGTCTCTCACTCATCGAAACGGTCATTTTTCGATCTGGTCATAACAGATACATATCAGAGACGCAGGCAGAAAAGTGTACTTTCCTCTGTACAATCGCCAAGACAACCTTTTCTGCCTCTTTCCCATCAGAAATGAGTGATATTCCATCAAGAAATGCATCAAACGACTTGCTTCCTGATGTTATAGTAAGGTCTACTTCAAAACCTTTTCTGTCACTATATTCATGGTTCAGATTCGCAAAAGGTTCCGAAACCCGCGGAAATCAAAAATACCAGAGACAAGCAATGTTCTCCCCGGAAAATGTCGCATCTGTAACAATGCAGCGGTGGGATTTCATTATGATGTGAGTGTTTTCTTTTCCAATTGATTCAATTTTTCTCCTCATTCAGGTAGCATCTTGTCACGGCTGCAAGGCATTTTTCCGACGGGCTATCATCTCGGGAAAATGGCACATATGCGTTTATAACAATAGATGTATGGATGAGGATCAATTGACTGATGATGCATCAACAAGTTCGAATAGAACTTGTGGAGCATGTCGACTCGCAAAATGTGTCCAGCTGGGAATGAATCCAATGTCGATTCAAGCGGATCTATTATCAAATGACGGGAAGTTGATGAAAGAGGAGATTCTGAAAAGGCAGAGATGTAGGAGTGGAGCAGTAGGAAGGCATGTAATAACAAGGGAGGATGAGTTGAGTCGAGCAATTAGAAAGTTGAAGTTGGCGGAAGATCGAATGAATATGCTGCACAATGAAAACCTCCCAGAGGACTACAATGACTTCCGATCTCTTCTGGACATCTTGAACTCGACGCCAATGTTCCAGCCAATAAAGCGGGAGAATCTGAACTATCATCCCAACAGACTCTACGCTTGTCACGCTGGATTTACGCACTGCAGTCTACTTTCCATAGTCGAACACGCAAAGTTGCTTGACTTCTTCAGTCTTCTGAATATCGAATCAGTGAAGAAAGTCATTTCTCAAGGAGCCCTCATCTGTAGAAACATGATAATTTCCTATCAATCAATTCAAAACTTCAATGCTGACAACGTTCGAAGGCCTGATGGAACAGCTTGTGGAAAGCCGCTGAGAAACTACAATGGGATATGGATGGATCATCAGAAGATACTTCAGAAGATGTTGCATGCTTTTTTGAGAAACAAATTGGATTATGTGGAGTACTTGCTGCTCAAAGTTATCGTTCTCTGCAATCCGGCAATCCCAGGACTGCCCGTCGCCGATCAGAAGATCCTTGAAAACGAACGGATCCGTCATGCCCGATGTCTATTCACATACTGTCTCCAGCAACACGGAAAGTTGCACGGTCCCAACAGATACGTGTCTATCCTTGCAATAGTCCCGATAATGGAAGTTCAGCAACAGGAGGAGAAGAGCTTTTATGTGGTGATAAGAGCTTTCCACAATGTGACACATATATTTAATAGTCCGTTGTATGATGAGATAATGGAGTTTTCCGGTTGATTTGTGCCATATTGCCCGTGTGTACATAAAAAATATCAGATTATTTGAATACGAGATTTTGGATAACAACGTACATAGTCCAACGAGACCACATGCGGAGACATATAATCTATTCAGCGGTGCACACCCGGGGTTGGTTTTGAGTCCAAAGACAAAACGTTGAGAACACGAGTTCAAAAAGTCTCGAGGTGGTCTTTCAATCAATCTACTTATTTCTGCTTATCAAGAACGAAATCACAAGATTCACTGCAGGAAACGTGCGGTCATACATTACATAAATCGAGTTTTTTACACCTCTGATCTTCAAAACCTCATCTCTAAACACAATACACTTTTACTGCACATGTTGGATCATTGCCCCTGAAAGCGTAACATTCTATTCGAGACGCCCTAGTTGTCGTCCAGTTGGTGCTGAACTCTGCCAGCGAGGACGGCCAAATACAATTTGAGAAATGCTACGCGACAATGAAGAGACGCCAGACACCCAAACGTGTCTCCCCCTCTTCCGTTTCACCTGTTATTGTTAGTTCAATCGACCTTTCCATGTACGACATTGATTATTCAACGGCTTCTGCATCTTACAGTCGAGAGTTTGACCCACCGTCTCTTGAAAACAGTGTTAGTCATACAAAAGCGAAGAGCGCAGTCAAAAATAGACTTGTTTTCAGGATTTGAAGCCGTCAACATCGGTGAAACTCGTCAGGAATCAGTGCCCTTCAACTTGTCTTGTCTGCCGGAATCCTGCAGTCGGGTACCATTATGATGTGAGATTATTGATTTGAAGATTCGAATCGTAGAGAGTTGAATTCAGATTCCGTCTTGCAA
This sequence comes from Caenorhabditis sp. 39 LS-2015, assembly GCA_900536345.3. Taxonomy (NCBI): domain Eukaryota; kingdom Metazoa; phylum Nematoda; class Chromadorea; order Rhabditida; family Rhabditidae; genus Caenorhabditis; species Caenorhabditis waitukubuli. The sequence goes on along the minus strand of LR564718.1, from coordinate 14,277 downwards.
TGGCTGCAAAACCTTTTTCAGAAGGTCGATTTTGAATAAAAGCGATCTGAAATGCAGCAGGAGTTCGGAATGTTTCGATGGGACGTCTCCGATAGGTAGGTATTCCTTTCTTGACTTCATCTGCTATGATACGAACCTTTAGATATGTCCCGGAGAACTTGTCGCTCTTGCCGACTCAAAAAGTGTATAAAAGAAGGAATGAACCCTTTAGCGATCAATTGGGACAACTTAACAGACAGTGCCAGAAAGCGAATAGAGAAGATACTGGAAAAACGGGCGGCACACGGGTTCGTGGCGAATTCAGTAGGTTAATGATTATTTTTTGAGAGCTTACTGGTAATTCTAGGGGATAGTAACAGCTGAAGACAAGATCAACCGGATGATCGAAAAGTTGAGTTTTGTGGAGACCAAGACGAGTAAAGTTCATGCGGATGGGATACCGGAGGGATTTGAGGTGGGGGTTTTCCTTTTCATAAAGTCAATTTCCGTGTTTTAGGACATTCGAAGTTTACGAGAAGTTCTCACATCCAGGCCGCTTTTCTCCAACAAAGACATTCCCAATTTGGTGAAACGGGGTGCTGAGTGAGTTCCAAATCATTTAATACCCCCTCATTCTGTATTTCCAGCAACCGATCAAAAACCATGGACTACTTTCACTCGAGCTTCCTGGCCGTTCTTGAATACTCGAAAACTTTTGATTTCGCCAAAAAAATAGACCTAGAAGACAAATTGATCCTGATTAAACATGTCACTGTGATGTGCGCCAACATGATAAACGCCTTCTTCACGATCTCGAACTTCCAATCCGATCGTCTGATTCTCCCGGATGGAACTGTAGCAGGAGCTGACCTTTTGGAGATTCAACTGAGCACTCTTACACCTCGGCAAGCTGTTCAAAAAACACTCCAAATCTTGATAAGAAATCGATTGGACAGGGTGGAATATATGCTGTTGAAAGCTATAATTATGTGCAATCCAGGTGTAGCTTTTATCGTATCGAGATGGCTTATTTCTCCCTTAATTTCCAGCAGTATCAAATCTCTCCGAGCGAACACAAAGAATTCTGGATGCCGAGCGTCAGAACTTTGCATTCTGCCTTTTGAAATACTGTCGATTGCAATACGGAGCGATGGGCGGCCCGGGAAGATACACAGCACTTCTAGCCATGGTTCCAGGAATGGAATATGAAGTTCAGAGACAGAAGAGCTTTCATACTTATGTGCAAGTGGTTGTTCATACGACAAGGTTTAAGGAGCAGATTCCGTTTTCGGTGACTCCGACGATATTGTTCGGTGATGTGCTGGAATCTTGATTTATGTTCGAATAAACGAAATTTTCCGATTTTGAGACTTGAAACTGTTGTGTTTACTTACAATTACAAGTTTTTTGAATCGTGAAAAGGGAAAACTCAGAAAAATCAGGTTTGCCCAATAGTTGTCCCAATACTCGCAAGGGTAGACTATCTTGGTAAGCATTGCCAAAGTTTGCCACGTAATCGCCAAAGTTTGGAAAAGTTTGCATGTGAAAAACATATAAATAGGTCCTCGCAAGACCGCAAGGTGTCGGTACATGCGTAAATACAAGAGTCTTGCGGGAATTACATTGCAAAGTTGGGAAGACTTTGCCGAAATGTTAGACAGTTAGGTTCAGGTTATTTTCTGAAAAAAACAAACGAAAATTAGATGGTAAAAATCCTAGTTCAACTGAAAATGAAAGAGGTTGTATAAATGATGACTATTTACAAAGATCAAAAAGTCCACTCCATTTCTCTTTGCGGAGAGACGCAGCAAAGTACACACTTGCGGAGACACTTCATCGATTGTTCTTGCCAAGAACAGTTATTTATAAAAATGAGTTTTATGTTTATGCCGATGTTTCATATGAGGTAACCATTCATATTTTATATTGCCCCAATCAGTGACTTCCTTTAGCGAAGACCAGGACATTCCGACTCCCAGCGGATCTGCGTATTCTGTGAAGAAGGAGTCTCCACCAATCACAACTCCAAAGGTTCATCGGAACACTCAATTTTTTCGCTGAAAATTCATATTTCCTTCTTTAGGCATATCAGCTATTGCCCAAGAATCAGCTTCCGGACAAGTGTGCAGTCTGTCGGAACCCATCCATTGGGTACTGCTATGGTGTGAGTTTTTGGGTTTTATGACTTGAGAAAATTTGGAAAAAGTTGCCGATGCTTGGCTGAGAAAGTTGTCCAACCGGTGGGAAAAACGACTGGGCAACGAGTGAGTAACGTCTGGCCTAGGATCACTGCGTGCCCAGTCGTTGCTTACCCTTTAACTCAGTGTTCCCTACCCCGTTGTTGGCTACCGGTTTGACAAGTTTTTAACACTCCTTTTATGTAGAAGCTATCTAGAAAACTTCTAAACAAGTTAAAAGTTTGGTTCAGGTGCCATCATGCAGTGGCTGCAAGACCTTCTTCCGGAGAACTATTGTGGACGGAAAGCGATTCATTTGCCTGATGGGAACGGACTGTTTGGAGGGAACTGAACCAATTGGTAAGCTCCATCTATCAGTTTTTATCAATATCAAATCCTTTCGCAGATATCACAAAGCGAATGTGCAGAGCGTGTCGATTTGCAAAGTGTGTTAACGTTGGAATGGATCCGACTGCTATCCGGACTGCGATTCGGACTGTGGAAGGCACCTTCTTGCTGGAGGAAGTGTTGAGGAAGCAGAAGAGAATGAGTATCGAAAACAAGAACTTTTCTTCGTCGAATGAGAATTTGTTGGTGAAGATGATCGGGAAGTTGACTCTTCTGGAGGACGAGACTGACAGATTGCACCTTAACGGGATCCCGCTGGAATATGAAGATCATCGAACACTCTCCGAAGTTCTAGCACATCCAGTGCCAGTTTTTAATCTGCGTCGAGTTCCCAATTTAACACCCGCTGCTGAAAAGTGAGTTTCAAGATGGGTGACATTCAACTCCCAATTGTCTCCCGACTCATTTCAGAAGCACTCGACAGACCTGCAAGACCTTCATGCACACTGGAGTTCTCGCCATCATCGAGTATTCGAAATCCTTTGATTACTCGTCAAAACTCGCTCTAGACACCCGGATCAAACTAATCAAACACGTGGCACTTCTTGGTTCTATCATGGCAAGTGCGTCATTCTCGATGCATTCGAAGAGGTCAGATGCGTTGGTGAATCCCGACGGGAAGCCTGCTGGAGCCATACTGAGCTGTTTTCCCGGGCTGACATGGATTGCGTATACAGAACAACTTGAGAAGACGTTGCACGCGTTTCTCGGGAATAGGGTGGATCGTGTGGAGTACATGTTGCTGAAGGCAATCGCGGTTAGCAATCCAGGTAAGATCCGAGAATCTGGAACCGAGTTGAACCTTCTCTTCAGCAATCGACGGAATCTCTCGCCAAGACCAGGAAATCATCGAAGCCGAGCGGAACATCTATGGTCGAGTTCTCTTCGACTACTGCATCCTCCAACACGGAATCAGCCACGGTCCCGCCCGACTTGCCGCGTTGCTCTCGCTGATTTCCATCGTCGAAATGCAATCGAAAGCACAAAAGGACTTCTATATCATGATGAAGGCGACGGCGACCGATAACAAGTGTAAGACTCCGTCAAGGAACTCGTTCGATGAAGTCATGGATCCCTGATCTATTTCTTTTCTGTATGTACATATATCTCTTTCCTCTTTCTCCATCCGATCGATCTTCATTGTGATAAATTTTGCATTTATGTAAAGTGGAGTACTACTACTAAGTACCAAGTTCGTAGTGACATCATTATCAACTTTGCGGGAAACGTGAAAAGGGGAAAACGGTGCAAAGCGACACAGACCAGCGGCAAAGATCGCGAGATGGAGAGGAGAGTAAACGGAGACTTAGACGACAAGAGAGACTTACCGCCCGCCGTTCTCTCTCTTTCCCTCTCCCTTCACTATTATTTCGCAATCTTTAGGAATCGGTTTTGTCTCTCTGACTTTATCAATAGAGCAACTATTGATTTGCACTGATAATTCAAAACTTCATTCTTGAAATTGTCATTGTCATTCACACTTTGTCATTCGAAATGTTCCATGACTTCAACCATGACTTTCATCTTCCATCCACCTCAAACCAGGAGCAGTTTCTGTAAGGATCCTTCTTCCAGAAGCTTCTGCAATATTTCTCCTTTCAGATACTCTCCATACGTCCAAGAAGTCACTGTCCTAGAGCTCCCCGACTCTGAATCCAGCACAAACACCAGTTCCCAAGAGCCACAAGCGTCTAGTCCCCCGGATATTTCCGTAAGTTTCTGGCGGCACGTGATTTTCCTTTCCTCGGCGAGTTTGTTTCGTTGAACTCTGTTTCTATGCGCGGTGTGCATAGTAATTATATGCAAAAGCATTGTTGCAGACTCCCTTCGGCGACGAAAAGGTTTACAAGAGTCTTCCGAGGAACAAGTGTCCGTCCAAGTGTCTGGTGTGCAGGAATCCGGCGATTGGGTATCATTATGATGTTAGTTGGGAAGCTGTGGATTCTGAACCTTATCTTCTGAATTCTAGAATCATTAAAATCCAATTTCAGGTCCCCTCTTGCAATGGCTGCAAAACGTTCTTCCGTCGAACCATCATCACTGGCCGCAAGTTCACCTGCTCCAAGAAGCAGCAGTGCATGGAGGGAACTGAACCTATTGGTAGAACACTGATGAAATTACGTGTTCTGACCTCAAATTCTATTTCAGACATGTCCAAACGACTCTGTAGAGCTTGCCGCTTTGCCAAGTGCGTGGAATCCGGAATGAACCCTCTGGCGATTCAAGCGGAGGTCAAGACTTCAGAGGGCAAAATATTGAGGAATGAAGTGGTTACTCAGAGACAAACAACTGGGATCGTGTCATCGGTAACTTGACTTATAAGTTTTGAAGTCCTAAGTTTCAACCCTTTTCCAGCTAATGTTCACCGAAGAAGACCTCCTTAACCGAATGATTGAAAAGTTGACACTGGTGGAGAGCAAGATTGAACCTTTGCACAGAACGGGAATTCCGCCGGGGTATAGGGTAGGTTTATTGTTTACCCAAAAGATTAATAACTCAAAAACCTCAAATTTTAATTTCTTTCAGGATGTCAGAAAACTCGAAGAAATCCTCGACTCCAAGCCGGTTTTCGTGATCAACGAGATTCCGAACATGCAGTTCCACGCGGCACAGTGCGACAAGGGAAGACAACGTCGGATGTGCGTAAACTACGTTCACAGTAGCTTTCTGGCTTCTGTAGAATCGTCGAAGATGTTCGACTTCTCTTCGCAATTGGAGTTGGAGAGTAAGATTGTTCTGATGAAGCACGCGACGGTGATCTGCTCGAATATGATGAACGCCTTCTTCTCGATTCATCAGATGAAGTCCGACGTGTTGCTTCATCCAGATGGCACTTTATCTGGTCCGATGAGGAAAAAGGATCGAGAAGCAAATGTGTGGAATGAGCATACTCATCTGATACAGAAGACCTTGATTGCTTTCCTGAGCAACAAGGTCGACAAGATTGAGTACTTGCTGTTTAAGGCCATCATGCTGTGCAATCCAGCTGTCCCAGGACTATCAATCGCTGATCAAACAATCATCGAAAAGGAACGCAATCAATACATGAAGGCTCTCCTGAACTACTGCCTCCTCCAACATGGAACTCTCAACGGCCCCGCCCGATTCGCCGCCATCATTGCCTTGGCACCAACCATTGAGGGACAGTCGAAGAAGCAGAAGGACTTCCATGTCTATTTGAAAGCGAAACACTTCCAAAAACACAAAGAGATGGGATTCCCTCAGCGAAAATGTGTCAGTGGCATGTTTGATCAGGTTATGGAGTCATAAGCCATAACTGTTGGTTTTGAGTGAAGTGGTGTACATATTTCCAGTGTATACATATTTAATAAAAAAGTATCATATGTCTGCCCACCCACACGTTACAGAAACAACTTTGATATGATAATATATCATTGATGATAAGATTATGGCATGTAAGTCTTCGGCGCTTCCTAGACTTGTGTCCTTCCTCAAAAACTTCCCAAAAAACGCCGACATTCGCCGATCAAAAGATCCCAAACATTCTGCGCCGTCGACCAATCGGAGACCATCTTCGCCGCCACGTCACCCGCCGAACCTTTGGCCTGGCTGGATAAATATGTGCGCGTGGGCTTACTGAATGAAAGTTTTCGAAAAAATGAACGAAATTAAAACAATAATACCCGAGTGTGTTATGGACGGTGGCCGGGTGAGGGGGAGAGGGATTGCCCGCCAGTGCCTACCTGCAAAAGTTTCCAGAGAGACGGTATTCGATCGGGGAGAAGAGGCCAAGAGAACAAATACAGCGTGATAGACGGCGAGGAGAAGACGCCGAGAGAAAAGACCGCCTTGTCCTGCCTGCCTGCCTCTCCGATACCTCTCGCGACACGAAAAGAGAGACGATGTTTGACAGAGAGACCGACCAAAAGTATTCGTAACTGACTGACTAACTGAACTTCAGAAGAACCTTCCCCATGGAAGACTTCCCCGAAGAGAGTTCCTCTTCCAACTTTTCAATCGAGTCGAATAGAAGGTAATTTGAGAAGTCCATTCCATTCCCCTTCCCCTCCCCCTTTTGCCTAGGCTTTTGACTAAACTAAATACATTCTTTCGCCATGCAATCCATTTTCAGAACATCATCTGACACTGAAATAATCGAACTCTATCCTGATCTTCCTGACGTTGTCAAAGAAGAAGAAGAGGTCATGAAGACGCCGGCAAAATCAAAACCCAGGAGAAACCGTCGCTCGAAAGTATACAAGAGCTTGCCACAAAACCAAATTCCATCGATCTGTCGCATTTGTCGTAATCCGGCGATCGGATACCATTACGAGGTGAGTCATCTGTACTTTTTGACAAATTCT
>LR564717.1:13256-26353 GCA_900536345.3 Caenorhabditis sp. 39 LS-2015 | reverse complement strand
AATAACCTCGAAAATTGGCAGTTTGTCGGAATTCCATTCGGCGATCTTTGCCGCATTCATATCGACGACAGTGACGGTCAGATGCGGACATTTGTGGGCGATCATCGCACACGTCGGCCCACCGACATATCCGGCTCCGACACAAACAATCTTCTTGACCTTTCCGAATGTCACTTCCTCCGACATGTTTCTGAAAATTAAAGACATTTCACTAAAATTTGGTATAGAAACAAAATGAAAGAGGAAAAAGGAGGACCTCATGAATATTAGGTAAATAGTAGAAGAGACAGACGTGTTGAGTACATAATAAACTTAGAACAAGAGAATGCGAATAGTTTGAAAATGAGAAGAAATCACTGTGGATTTTGATGAATGATGCGGAGAAGCGCTAAAAAGGAGAGAGTTAAATACAAAGATAAAATCAACCAGTTTCCCGATGAAGTTTAGGGGAAAGTGTGGCGTAGCGACATAAATTTGTCGCGACAAAAATATGAATGAGGCCGCAGCAGTTGATGCGAGGAACACTCACTTGGATAGTTCATTTTCAAGCTTTTAAAATTGGGGACTAGCAGCTACCAGGAACTTCAGAATCTGGCTAGGCGAGGCCAAGGGATGTGCTCGGTGATGATTCCGATCATTTTCCTTTCTGATATGCTGATGCCAATTAAGCTTTGTCTGCGTCTATGAATTTACACGTCTGCAGCCATCTCGTCTTGCCATATTTTGAAACTTGTTCATCTTTCAAATATCGATGCACCAGTGATGCGATTTCCTGGTTTATACGCTGAGTTTTGTTTTTCACAGCTTGTTGTTGATATAAAACCGTCAAGGGACAGAAGCATTTACTTGTATTATAAACTTTGAACATAATAAATTAGGTTGGAATCGAATCAACAAAAATTATGAATAAGAATCATGCCATAAATATAATATGTTACAGTGAACATACACCGTTTAGTATCCAGCGGCGCCGAAGAGATTGTACGCTTGGTCGGGCGCGGTTCCAATGGTAAATGTCCGGAAGCCAAGACTCCGCAGCAGCTTCTGATCCAAAATGAGACGTCCGTCGAAGATAGCTGCTGGGTGTTCCATGAGAGCATGGATTCTTTGGTACTTCAGCTCCTGAACCTGAATTAAACATTTAAAAATTGCACTGAAAAAAAGTTGTGGTCAGTCACCTTGAACTCATCCCACTCAGTGAGCACGACGATGGCATGGGCTCCGCGAGCTGCCTCGTAGGGATCTTTCTCCACAGTGATCAGCCGCTCGACATCTTCGCGACTCGTCACAGCAGTCAGATCGTTCAGAATCTGCGACTTCTGAACCTTGGGGTCGTAGACAGACAGCTTCGCGTGTTCCTCCATCAGATGCTTGATCACGTAAATAGCCGACGACTCTCTCGTGTCTCCGGTGTTCTTCTTGAATGCGAATCCAAAGATGCAAATCTTCTTATCAGTGACTGTGTTGAACAGCTCGGCAATGATCTTGTCAGCGAAACGACGACGTTGCCAATTGTTCACGTTGATAACTCCCTGCCAGTACTCGGCGACTTGCGGAAGGTTCAGCGACTCGCAAAGGTAGACCAGCGAGAGAACGTCTTTCTGAAAACAGCTGCCGCCGAATCCAACAGAAGCCTGCAGGAACTTGCTACCGATTCTAGAATCGTGTCCGACTGCGTAAGCGACCTCGCTGATTTCCGCTCCAGTGGCTTCACAGACGGCAGAGATGGAGTTGATGGAAGAGATTCGCTGAGCGAGGAATGCGTTTGCAACCAACTTAGTCAGCTCACTACTCCAAGTGTTGGTGGTGAGGATGCGATCTCTTGGCACCCAGTTCTCATAGATGCGCACCAACTGGGCAACAGCTTGAAGTCCTTCAGGCGTAGATTCTCCTCCGATCAGTACTCTATCCGGGTTCGCCAGATCCTTCATAGCGGTTCCCTCGGCAAGGAACTCTGGATTGGAGAGAACCTGGAACTTGAGGAGACCTGGGTTGTTTCTCTGAGCCTCTCGTAGGATGCATCCGATGCTTTCGGCGGCCTTCACTGGCACAGTACTCTTCTCCACCACGATCTTCGGTCCTCCGGCGTGCTCGGCAATGGTGCGTGACACTGATTCCACGTACTTCAAGTCCGGTGCCATTCCCTTTCCACGGCCGTACATCTTGGTCGGTGTGTTGACAGAGATGAAGATGAGATCCGCCTCGGCAATCGCTTTCGGGATGTCCGACGAGAAAAACAGATTCTTGCCACGTGCCGCAAAGACAATCTCGTCGAGTCCCGGCTGAAAGTCGCTAATTATATATCTTCAATTTAATTTCATTCACGAATAACCTCGAAAATTGGCAGTTTGTCGGAATTCCATTCGGCGATCTTTGCCGCATTCATATCGACGACAGTGACGGTCAGATGCGGACATTTGTGGGCGATCATCGCACACGTCGGCCCACCGACATATCCGGCTCCGACGCAAACAATCTTCTTGACCTTTCCGAATGTCACTTCCTCCGACATGTCTCTGAAAATCAAAGAAATTTGAATAAAAGTTGAAATTGAAACGAAAGGAAAGAGAAGAAAATGAGGAGCTCATGAATATTCAGTAGGAGACGAGGAGAACGTGTCCAGTGCGTAATAAATTTGGAACAAGCGAAATGCGAGAAGGATAAAAATGAAAAGAACACACTGTGGATTCGGATGAATGATGCGGAGAGGCGCCAAGAGGGAGAGAGATACATAGATAAAATCAAATATTGTTCCGTAAGCCGAAAGCGCAGAAAAACCGAAAAATCTAGAATTGATCAGATTGTTGGAAGAATATCCTAGGAATCAGTTGAAACTGGAATTGAAAATGAGGAAAAAATTATGCATTATGTGGGCAATGATGCAGAGAACAGCAACAGAGTGTTCGATGAAGTCTGGAGGGGAAGTTGTGGCGCAGCGAAACAAAATAGTCGCGAAAAAAAGATGAAATGAGACAGCAGCAGTTGTTGCGGGAAGCAGCTGGAGATTTATCCCGGGAGAGAGAAGGTCAATGTACTCGAGGCGGCAAGTAGGTCAAATAGAGAGTGGAACAGTACTACTTCGAAATGTGAAGTTTCAGCGTTTCAGATATGATCAAAAACATATTTATTGTCTGATCAACATCACCCGATCACCCGTACGTCCGCCGCCCACAAATAACTTTTGATAAAGGCAAAAATTGATAAAATGTCGGGAATAGGTGTCACCCCAGCTGTTAAGGCATCAGATACTATTTATTCAGCGCCACACCCTTGGCCTCTTTTTGTTCTTTTAAATTCCGGTCAAAGACGACGAGGACGGGTCACTTTGCAAGGGCACATTTGTAATTAGGAGTGAGTGTACGACTCGGTGCGAGGCTAAAAAGCATAGAAACCAGATGTGGAGGAAGGAAGGACGACCTTCATATAAACAAATATATAAAACTCAGCGGGCTTGGTCATGGTTTTATTAGTAATTAAAACAGAAAAGATTTTCGCCTTTGGGGTTAATCATCGATATACTCGGGCAAATCCTCCTCAATACGAACGTTCACAGAAAGCAGACTGCTGTTATCGAAAAAGTACAGACGGGCGTCCAGCGGGTTGTAATGAAGCATGGTGAGTCCTTGGTAGGGGTTGTACCATTCGACCTGGCCGGGAATAGTGTCATTTCTGCAAAAAAAACACTTGATGTTTCCCGTTTTGTTTGCTCAAATGGACACCAATTCGACCCAATTCACGAGGGAACTGAGCTCTGGTTGTGCAAACAAATTAATTTGCCTTTCTCTACCGACAAACGTAAATGAGAACTTACTAACCTGTACAGATCGAACGCATGTGTTATCTGAGTTTGAAGATTGTGGGCGCTTTTCAGACCGTACCACACTCCACACATTATGAATGAATCGGCAATGTCGGTTGTGTTCACCTCGACGTCCCATTGACTGACAACGTACAGATCAGGTTCAATCTTGGCGATTCGAATAGTCTCAGCGTCCGAGCTGGAATATATCACCCAAAGTCCATTCTCGTCAACCGCAAAGTCCACGTAGTTGTGTGGTCTGTCGTAAAGCCAAACATGGCGATCCGTAGCATTGCATTCTTCGAAAGTGTGATCCGGCAATCTTCCACAGTCCACAAACGACATCTCCGGATCCAATTGCGTCTCAATTTGAACGCCTGACTCAAGCTCATACCGTACCAACTGAGTTGTTCCGTGTTTGTGGTAATAGTACGATCCATTGTACACAATATTTCCGGTTCCCGATGCCAAATAGTCCACGTAGTACTTGATTTTCTGAACTTTATCCAGCAACTGTCGTTCGTCTTCATACTCGTAGAGCACTGGACTAGCGAAGCCGTCAGTAACCCAGCGTCTTTTAGAAGATTTTGTGGTGACTGGAAGTGCATCTCTCATCCACGAACCGACTTTACCGTACTGCGATTCCGCATGTAAAACTGGAATTCCAACCGCAGCCAGGATACATTCCTTTCTATTGTAACCCAACGTCGGTGGTCCCATATAGGGCGTCGGTGTACTGATATTCATATCCTGGGCCCACTCATCCAACGTGATATTCTTTTCTGTAGGTACTACATGGATGGGTGGCTGAGTGGTTTTCTTCCTTGGAGTTGGTGGCGGTCGGACAGTCGAGTACCGAGGAAGTTTCCTTGTTCTTCCAGGATTCGGCATTCCAGGTTGCCATCCGGGTGGTGGGCCAAAACCAGGCGGTGTAGGTTCGAAAGGAACCAACTTTGTGACTTCAACTTCCTTGACAACAACAACTGGCACCGGAACCATTTTCTCTTCAATCTACAAAATTTTAACTACTGGATGTTTTCGAACAGTTGCTTACTTTGATAACAGGAGGCCCGGGAATTGGAACTCGCTGCACGTACATATCAGGGAACGGACAGTTGCATTTTCCATCTCTTCCTGTTTCCCCGACACTTCCGTGTTCTCCCACTAATCCGATAGGTCCAACTATTCCCATGGGTCCACGACGTCCAGGTGGCCCGACTGGCCCCATTTGTCCCGGATCTCCAGGAGCGCCAGGAAACCCAGTCAATCGCATACTCTTTTCAGAACAAAACTGATGCACCTGAGAACACGAGCGATCGAGAACATTTTTCTGTAAAGAACAACTTGAAGGCAAAGACCATTTCCAGGGCCCGGAGAGACCTACCGGGATAATTGTATCTTGTCCGATGATGATAGTGTAGTCTTCCAAATCCACGGGTAGATGTTTTGTGTCTCGCTTCACTCTTGATAACTGAGACTCTTCAATTTCACATCTTAAAGACTGTAAACAATAATTAATTAATTGCAAAACTGAAGCGGAAAATAACCTACATTCAACCATAGGTATGCGTGCAAATAGAGTGTTCCTATGAGAATAACGTTTCCTATTTCTCCGGCGATTATCAGTCTGAAATCTCTAACATTCTCCACACAAATTTACACTCAAAATACCTTCTACTACGCCTCCAACTCGCCACTTCACTTGTCGCCGTAGCCATTTTGCAGGGAATAAGTGATATTGTTTCATTTGTTGTATTCTGTATAGTGAAATTTGAGACTGCTGAAATACTGGTCGGTGTAGGGAAATGGTGGATTGGGCATTTTATAAACAAAACCTTCGCTTGGAAAATGAAAATGCTTTGCAAAAATTTTCGATTTGCGCCAACCTAGCAAACACGCTCCGCTGACAAACGTTGAGTGCGCGAAACTTGAAAGTTGTTTTTCAATTCCAGAGTTTTTCCCAAAATAAATAATTTTCCCTAATTTTTAAAGCTTTAAATTAGAAACAACATTTTTTCTATTTGCATGGCATCATGTCGAAAAAAATTGAACGAATATCAAAAGATGTAGCTGAAAAATTAACAACAGCGCAGGTTTTTTTTTTGAAAAATACATATTGAAAAAATGTGGAAAATTCAGGTTGTCGTGAGTCTTTCCTCCGCTTTGCGACAGCTGGTCGACAACTCGATTGATGCGGGATCAACACTGATTGGTGAGTAATTAAGTGCTAATCCTTCCTTTTCTCAATCCTCTATTTTTCAGACATTCGAGTCAAAAACAACGGCTATGAGAGTATAGAAGTTCAAGACAATGGATGTGGTATCGAGACTAGCAATTTCGACGCCCTGTGCAAACCACATTCAACTTCTAAACTCACACAATTCGCCGATTTCGATAAACTGGCAACTCTCGGTTTTCGGGGTGAAGCACTAAACGCGTTGTGCACTGTGAGCTCCGTGTCAATCTTCACACGTGCAGCTGACTCGGAAATTGGAACTCGTCTTTTTTTCGATCACCACGGAGAAATTATCAGCAGACAAATGGCAGCTAGAGAACAGGGAACAACTATTATTGTTGAAAGATTATTCGAGACCCTTCCAGTCCGAAGAAAGGAACTTGAACGGAGTGTAAGACGCGAATTCGTCAAGATGTTGAGCACTATCCAATCGTTTGCGCTTCTATGTCCTCAAATAAAAATGCTATGTACAAACACCATTGCTGGCAAGAGAGTGAACATGATTTGTACTCCTGGTGGCAGTTCTACAGTTCGAGATGTCGTTTGTAACTTATTCGGCTTTTCAAAAAAGCTTGAATCATCTCCGCTCATCGAGATAACGCAGGACCAGCCGAACGAAGAGATTATGACGTTATACTCTATTCCAAGCTCAGAAACGCATTTCTTCGACTATTTCAAGTTGCGCGGATTTGTTAGCTCTTGCGAGCACGGATCTGGTAGGAGCACTTCCGACCGTCAGTTTTTGTATATCAACAATCGACCTGTGGATTATACTAGGGTGGCAATAATTATTTTTAATTTGGTTGAAACGAGGTAAATATATATCTCTTTAGGTGTTCAGTGTTATCAACGAAGTTTACAAGCAGTTCAACAAAACTCAATATCCGATCATTGTGCTTTTTATTGATGTTCCACCAGGTGAATTGTTGTGTGGTGAATTGTTGATCCATATTTTATTTATAGAGAAAATTGATGTCAATGTTACTCCTGATAAGAAAACAGTTATGATCGAGAAGGAGCGGTATCTATTGGCTGTTCTGAGAGCTTCAATGATGCGAACGTATTTGAACATTGTCGGTTCACACTCAACGATCAAAAGTAGTGTGGAAGATCGTCGGAAGATAGCACTTCAATTTTCACAGTTTTCCCAATCAGACAACTCTTCTGTGTCATCCGATCCAAACGCTTCATTTGAGGATTCTTCATTCGTCGGTCCATTAGATTCCAGTGTGGCTAGTCAGGACGACTCACTTATGAATATTGCTGATCTTCTGAAGCAACCGAAGATGAGATCACCACCTCCAAAGAGGCCATGTATAACGTTCCAGAGGCCTAGGGAGAGTAAAGAACCCAAGAAGACACTGGAGCAATTCTCCTTTACAATGGACCGCAATCCGTCGACAAACAGAGTGAGAGAAGTTTCGATAGAGAAACAGAAAACTGTTGAACCAAGAAGAGTTGCTGATGAGGAAGAAACCAAAGAGAATACATCTAATTTTAAACTGACAAACCACGGCGTTGAAGAGGACGACATTAAAGTTCTCGATGAATTCATTATAGAAGATAGCCAATCATACCCTACAGATTCTCAGAACAGTGAAATTTTCAGACCTCAACAAACGGTCATTTGTTTTCTTTTTCGAATTGTAAAACGATGTCAGTTTTTTTTCAGATTCATTTCTCCATGAAACTCCTTCGAGATGCCTACTTCAAGCATAAAGAAGAAGTCGTGGCGAACGAAGAAGATGTTCTTGATGAGTTGACTGCCGAACTTCAGAAAGAAGAAGACGCCGAAGCAGAGAGACAACTTTCAAGGTCTCTTCAGAAGAATGACTTTTTGGAGATGAAAGTTATTGGACAGTTCAATAAAGTGCATGAGCTTTAGAGTATGCTACTATGTTTTCATTTTACAGGGTTTCATCATCTGCCGTCTTCGATCACACCTGTTCATCGTCGATCAACATGCAAGTGACGAGAAATATAACTTTGAAAAGCTCCAGAAAAGTGCTAGAGTCACCAAACAACCACTTTTTACGTAATATAATTTTTTTATGTTGTGTGAGCTGAACACATTGCAGACCAACTCCACTCAACCTTGGAACAGTTCAAGAAATGATCATCCGGGAGAATTTGAATATTTTCCAAGCAAACGGTTTTGATTTTGATTTCCGGGAGAGTGACGGATGCTTGAAGACGTTTCTGACTGCACGACCGGAAGTTCTAAATCAACACCTGTCGAATACGGATCTAGAAGAGATTGTGGCAGTGGTGTCCGAGTACCCTTATCAAATGTACCGCCCAGTCCGAATCCGGAACATATTTGCATCGAAAGCTTGTCGGAGGTCTGTGATGATTGGAAGATCTCTGGATAGGCGGGAAATGTTGAGAATCATTAAACATTTAGCCAGACTGGATCAGCCATGGGTAGGTTTTGTGAGTGGTTGGAGTTTGAAAAAAAAACACTTTTCTAGAATTGCCCACATGGGCGTCCGACTATTCGTCACTTGGTGTCGCTGAAAAGTTTCGAATGAAAATAATGGAAGTTGAAATTAGAACATTTGATTTCTGTAATATGATATGAAATATCGAGAAGGTTTCGGTGTGAAAAGTACAGAATTTCGTATTTTTCACATAGTGATAGTCGGTTTGGCAATGTTGAACTGGGAACCCAGTTTCAGACGGGGAAGGGAGACAATTAAAGCGATATGTGACGGCTGTTCGATTGAATCGAATTTCCACCATTCCGCCACGCTGGACCAATTCTCGTTCCAGCTGAAAAGACATTCGCTAATGTTTCATCGAGGTTCTTAAAGTTCTTACAAGACATCGATGGCGCCACTGATGCGCTCTCCATCGCTTCTTGCCGAAGTTGTTCAACCTGCTGGTCCCTTCTCAGCATTGGACGCATTTCGGTGGACACTGATTCGCTCACTTTGCTGTAGATGACAGCACTAGAACGATCGAATTGTGGCTCTCTGGGAAGGCTCGCCATAAAAAAACAAAAAGCAGTTAGCATGATTCCGAGAAATATGCCAACGCAAATGAGGAGCGTCACTAGCATGAAAGGGAACTCGTTGCTTTTGTATGACGTGCTCCTCGGCTGAAACTAATTGGATTCCTTATTAAAATGCGTTCATGTGATGATGGCTCACCGTAGAAGTTCGTTCTTTCTTTGGTGATGCAGGTGGTGGTATGTTTGCCGCGATCACTTGCTCACTACCCGGAGCCACTGGCTTCCAGTAGAACTCTTTATTGTTGATCTTCTCCTTGAGCCTCGGATCAGCATCCTTGCCCATACTCTGAATGATTTCAGCGGCGAGCTTTGGCGTCATCTCCTGTCCGCCACGGATTTCGTAGTAGTTGTTACCGTATTCACTGTTTTTCACAGCGCTGTACGTTGTATTTTCCACAGGTTCCTCGGATTCTGGTTTTTGGGATAATCGAACACGAAAGACATGAACCGAGCAGTCTGTTTGTTGGTTTGATTAGAATCTCAAAATCGAAGATTTGTCTCACCGTTCGGTGGTTGGCATTGTGGAATAACAACGGATAAAACAGATAATATAGTTGTTAAGAAAAGTAAAAACATTTTTGAAGCTGTGTTCATTCCCGGCAGAACAACATCATCTCGTAGTTTTTTTGTTTCAAAAGAGTAAAATCAGAAATAACGTCTACAGAGCTATTTTGCAATTCAGAAACTTTCAGTAGTATTGATAGGTAACGGCGAAAAAATAGGACGTTTTGTTTCGCGAAAACGTTGATTGGCAGAAGTTGATAAGAAATATGAGATGAAGAAGACGTCATGAGAATAGCGTATTACGCGGAGAGACATCAGATCACCAGATTGTTCACGGTAGACGATCGATTGTGTAAAAGTTGTGTTTAGTGATCTGATTAATTGACACAGCAAGTAGCCGTTGTTGACAAGTTCAGTGCAAGACCGGAAGATCGTGTTTTTTAGAAGTGAAAGAAAAAAACTACTTCATTCTCGTATTCGCTAGTTTCATATTCACAATGATATTTTTCTAATCATCCAATACACCGACCCATTCCGAGATGGTCGTGTTCACAGGAAGAGGTTCCGGGATGAGTCCATTATACTGATCAAGTGGAAGATTGAGAACGAGACGGGCGGCATGAAGAGCACTTCCGTAGCCGAGAGTGAATCCATTTCCACCGTGACCGTAGTTGTGCACTACAGTGTACGGTCTCGATCCGTAAGCCTCTCTCTTTAGCTTTTCGACGCGAATCTGCTTGCGACCCGGACGGTAGCCGACGAACGAGGAAAGCATGTGCACTCTCTGAAAAAGACCAGCTTTACTTTGGAACTTTTGATTGTTTTCACCTTGAAGGACGGCTGAAGTTTCACATATCGGCTGGTGATGTCCTGAATGTCATCAAAAGTAACGTTGTGTGGACCGAAAGCTCCCTTCTGCTTGACAGTTCCCATGTACACTGAGTCGATCCTAAAAAGGTTTTTATAGTTGATTCCTTATTTCACTATATTGTCCTACACTGGAATGGTAATAGTATCAAAGTCCCGATAGAGAAAGTGCTTGTGCCATGGAGCATCCACGCGAATCAGCACTCCCCGAATAGGCTCCATGTTGCCACTATCGTCTCCAGCGAGCACGCCTCCGTACAGTCCAGCAGCATTCACAACCACATCGAACTCGCCACCCAACTCTTCCAGATCTCTGATTCTTCTCTGCGTGAATCGAACTCCCTTCGCGATGAGCTCCTTCTTCAAGAACGGGCAGAAGCGAAGACCTTCAGAAGTGTAGGCGGTGTAGTGGATTCCGTGAGTGGTGGTGTTGCGCGGCAAATCGAACAGGGACGTTGGGCCGAACATCTCCGTTTCAGTTAGGTCGCGGTAGTTGTAGACGAGGCTACCGTAGCTGACGCGTTGCGAGTCGAGTTTCGCCTTCGAGTCAGAGAGAATATGGCCGGAGACGAGCTGCACTCCACTGAGTCCACCGTATTCTCTCCAAAGCGTTGCCAGCTTCTCGAAAGTGTCGTATCCATACTTTTTGTTGATCTCTGACCCGCTATCGATTCTGAATAGTCCAGCGATGTGACGGCTGAGAATGCGTTCGAATGGCTTGT
This sequence comes from Caenorhabditis sp. 39 LS-2015, assembly GCA_900536345.3. Lineage (NCBI taxonomy): Eukaryota > Metazoa > Nematoda > Chromadorea > Rhabditida > Rhabditidae > Caenorhabditis > Caenorhabditis waitukubuli. Next base: position 15,212 of record LR564717.1, on the reverse strand, counting down.
GGTGGAAGATTTGAATGTCCTGAAAATGCGAAAGCAAATTAATAATTGAAAAGGAAGTGAAAATATCCAGTCAAAAAGAATTTAGCTCCAGAAGTTAGCTTTTTTGGGAGCCAGAAAGAGTTTTGGGAGAATTGGAAAAAAACCAACCGGGGCAGTGATATTCTCCTTCTCTGCCAAGTCGAGGATCGCAGTCGCAGTACTCAGGCCGATGACGCCCTCTCCGACAATGGCGACACGTAGAGAATTAACTAAAAGATAGAGTCAAGAGAGTAATCATCAGAGATTTGATTCGGTAGGCAGTGAACAAATGAGCTCTACAATTAACTGACCTGAAAAGAGCACTCCTGTGAGGAGTAGTAATAGCTGAAAACACAGCATGTCCAGAAACGAACAGTCTAGAACCATCGTTTAGATTGGGAAGATTTATCACCAGATTTGATTGAACCAATCAAGATGGAGAGGACATGCGCGCGTGAACTGTAGATAGAAAATGAAAAACGGCGATCGTAAATAGATCAAACAGTTTTTTGCCGCCGGAAACTGAGAAAACGTGAGTCTGGCGTGAAGCGAACACACTTATGCATATTTATTTATTTACATCTTCATGCGTTTTTACGGAAAGGAAAAGATGGGACAAAGTAACTCGCGGATGGCAGGTGGGGAAACGGTGGGATGTAAGGAGATAATCGGTGGCGAGGGAAAGTTATGAGATAGACGAATGACACGCCATCAACCATCGAAAACTGAGGTGGAATCACGCATAGTACTTTGTTCACTGCTTTTTCATACACTGTCGTCTGTAAGATTATGGGTGGATTACAGCGTTCGAGGATGTCACTTCTTACCATGGAACCACCATCGAGTTTTACTCGGATTCTTACTACACGTGCGAACGTAGATTGCATCGTCCATCGGGTGCTTCTTTTCTTTGGCTGATGAGAGCATAGAGAGAATCGAAAGACACACAGATTGGACACTGAGAGCTGGCGTCCAATCATCAGACAGGATGGAAAGACAAATGTGGCCGTTCGAGTAGATGTGCGGATGTGCTGGGATCACGTCGCCGACGAACATGACCTCCGGAGAGTTGAATGGATATTGCTGACCGAAAGTGAACTGAAGTGTGAACGTCTCTCCAGCGTAGAGAGTTCCTTCTGCTCCGACTACTCCAATCTTCCATTGCCTGAATTACTCAATCAGTGAGTAACTGATAACGTTTATACTAACTTCAAATCGCTACTCGTCGATGTCTTGTCCACAAGAATTCCTTCTGGAGCCTCGGTCTGCAGCTGACTCAGCTCTTTCATCAATCGTCGGCTGCTCGCGTCAGACATCTGTAATCAGGATTCGATTAGTGTTAAAAGTGAATATCACAGATTAGGTAAGGAGTGTGCGTTGAAACACTTGGAAAGTAAAAAAAAACAACTAAAATAGAGATCAAATAATTTATATTCAAAGTGAAGTTCGGGGAATTTACTTTTTTAATGAAAATTCACCGAATTGGCGAGTAAGTAAGTGAATAACAGTAGGAGGTTCATTCTCTCTCGCGACGCTTTTCTTGATCAACGCGTTTTGATCGATTTCACCTTCGCCATCTTCCATTTTCATGTCTTCTACCGCTTCTTCTATTTCAACTTCTCTTTCTATCAGAGGATATAGATTGCCATTTTGCATTCTGACTCGAGTGGTTTCTGCGGGATTTGGTGGACTTTGCAGTTTTCCAGCGAGGCTTGTGAATTGATCTTCAACAGCTTCTCGACCGTTGCTCAGATACTTTCTAGAATTATTTCCTTATCTTTCTGTTGTGATGTAGATCACATAATCTATCTTTCGCGCAGGCGCCAAGCATTTACCCGCCGTAGGTCCCCGCGTGTCTGCACTCTCTCGGTGCGACACACTCTCTAGTATATCGCGCTCTAGTGTCTGCGTCTCTCCCTCTCGTGTATTGTATTGCCC
>LR564715.1:0-19787 GCA_900536345.3 Caenorhabditis sp. 39 LS-2015 | reverse complement strand
TGCAGAACTAGTGAAAGTGTAGATGGAAGTAGCATTCAAAGTGAAGAAGTGTGGGCTGGGATCACATATGCGCTGTCTGCGATGATGATTGAGAAGGTAAAGGCGCTCCATTGAACACAGCACATATTTTGACGGATATCTCGCTAGTCTTGCGTGTTATCAAGGAATTGTCAACTGCAAAACTGTTTAAAATTTGATTCTCTACAACTTTGTAGTTGACAACTTTTTTCTATCTATCATAGTTGCCGAGTTACAGTTGAAAACGCGCCGTGCTTCCCACCATTAAGAAGGGGAGACATGGTGCAGTAGGGGTCTACACGGTTTGGCGGATATCTCAGGAACCACAAGAGATATCAAAAAGTTGTCAACTGCAAAATTGTTTAAAATTCAATTTCCTACAACTTTGTAGTTGACAACTCCCCACCATCTATCACGATTCCCCAGATAAATCAAAATCTTTCCAGGGCATGGCAGAACAGGCCTTTAAAACCTCCGAAGGCCTCTTCAACACCATCTGGCATCGATTCCCACTCCAATATCAGACTCCAGAAGCCATAACTTGCGATGGGATGTACAGAGCGTTAGGGTACATGCGCCCGCTGTCGATTTGGGCGATTCAGCACGCTCTGGATCGAAGAAGTCGATGATTTCCACGTTTAAGCATAATAAACCATTTTTATTGTATTTATATGTACGTGAACCATTATCGATTGATTTATTGATTGATCAAAAGAGTTAAAAGTTATTTTCGATTCTGATACTGATTCTGATATCATTTCAATCCTTAAAAATGAATAACTTGGAATGGAATCGAGCGAAGAATCCGCCAAAGTTGAGCAGCACTCTCACTCGTTCGGAGGTAAGCGCCTTGTCTAGTCCTTGTCTAACCCTTGTCTAATCCTTCCCTAGTCCTGACTCACCAATTATAGGCATCCGAGACCTCCCTGAACTCGATCCTCCCTCCATTCATGCGTCGCTTCAATCGTCTCCCTCATTCCATCGAAATGAAGGCGACCTACGATGCCCCGACGCGTCAGTCCACCTACACATACTCGCTAACCTGGGAAGACGAACTGGGAACCGAGAAAGCCTACCAGAAACTTCTAGAAACGTACGCTGAGCAAATGAAGAAACCCGCTCCCCCCACGCCAGTCCGCGCCACATGCGATGGCCCATGTCGACGTGCGTTCCCATCCGATAAGCTCTATACAATGGGAAGATGCGGGCACTACCTCTGCGAGGCCTGCAATGGCATCGTCAAGAACTCGGACGGCACCAACGGTTGCAGCTCGCTTCAGTGTAATTGGAATGGGAAGGATCAGCGAGAGGCGAGACGGAACTTCGAGAAGGACATCTGCAAGAAGCAGAGGGAACACGCCAATGATCTGAAGGCCAAGGGGTTCTCGGTGGTGCCAGTGTCGGCGAAGAGTAGCAGGACTTCGCTGTCGCTTTCACAGTCGGATAAGGAGTCGAACTCGAGCTCCGCACCACCATCTGATAGAGATGATAAGAAGGGCAGTGATAAGGAGGAGAATCAGCAAGAAAAATGTACCCACCTTGGAAAGAAACTCATCAAATCCCTGACCCGGAAAGCCAATCGTACCATGTCTCCAGCTCCAGCCCCCGGCACCCCCTTCCAGCTCGTCTTCCCAACCGAAACGGAATTCGTCAGCGTCAAACTGGTAGTCGTCGAACCCGCAGAAGGCTTTGGCATCTTCCACACCACCGGACGCCTCGAAGCCATCTCATCGACCAGGGTCATGGAGACGTTGACACATCTGCTGAAACGACGCCATCGGAATCCGTATATTACGGTGAAGAGTGGAGAGTTGTACTATGCGGAACTGTTGGCGGATGGAGGCAGAAAGTTGGTGGCGGTGGAGAAGAAACGAGCGGAGGAGATGTGTCTTTATAATGTTCCGATGATGTGAGTGGGGCGGCGGGGTTGCGAAATGTCGGGGTAGTGACGCTAGGTTTTTATTACTGTAGCTTCGATATGTGCAATATGTCGTAAGATGCGGTGTTTGCACAGAATTGAAGTTACAGTAACCCAAAATACAGTTTTCTAAGCGTTTTGAGCTGGAAGTCATGGTTGCGAAATGTCGTGGTTCTGAAATGTCGCGCTTTCAAACTTTTGCGGTTGCGAAACGTCGCACTCAATCTCCCAACTCCCAATTTCAAATTTCCAGAAACGAATACGTGGTCTTTGTGCTGGACATGGGCGAGTTTGTCAAGAGCGGAATTGATATTTTCTATGAGTGAATGAACGATTTTTGTATCACTTTATCACCTTATCATATCACTGATAACAATAGTACTCGTATCATATCATATCATCAGCTCGATGGCTGAAAGTATAAGACATAACAGGAACATATCGAGAGCATATCCTAACTCATAATGAAGGCATATCCAAGCACTTGAGTAGAGGACATCGTTCTCTTATAACGTAGGCATATTGGATCCATATTGTAGCCATATCTGAGCCAACTTCTTGGTAGACATATCCTAGCCATAATCAGTCATAAAACCCGCGTCATGTCGTGCGCAAAAGGCAATTTAATAAAGGCTAAACCTTCTTTCCTTTTTCGCAAGTTTCGGTTTCTTTTTCATTCACTTTCAGCCCCCAAAAGTGACTGAAAGTATCAAAATGCTCGAACCCAACTGTCACCTGCCGGCTCATCCGCTCTATAGGTACATTCCGCAACCCATCCCCCCTTAAAACGTTCAACTCCAGATCCACAATGCGCATTCTCCACCTTCTCGACATCCCGCTCTACGTCACTATCATCATGGTACTCTGGAAGATCAAATCGGCGCATTTTCAAAAGTACAAGTACTATTTGATATGGCAGATACTACTGTGAGTTTGGGGCTCTATATATCTCTGCGTCTCCACACGCGCTCTCACTCTCTCACTCTCCCTCTCTCCCACCTTGCCACCCCTGCTGCGTGGCAAGACCCATTTTGAAAAACAAAAACCAAAAAAAGCAAAAAATTTAGAAACGAAGCGACGGAATTCCACAATACCTACCTAATGCTCCCAGTTTTCCACCTCCCATATCCCCTATTTCGATGCACTGGATTGCTAGCCGAGATTGGGTTCAGCGGACTGTTTCTCTTCTATATTCTGTCAATTTTGATCATTCGTAAGTGTTCGCAAAGTGTCTAACATGGTACTCATGTGTCTCTGCAGATACCGGCTGCTCAACCCTTGAAATGTTCTATTTCCGCTATCGAGCTGGACTTTATGACTATAAAACGAGAACTTTCACACGGTTTTTGAAGGTTGCCATTTGGATCTTTAGATTTTGCGTTTTGCTATTCAAAATTCTAATGATATCCACGTTTTTCTACAGTATACAACGCCAAGAAGTCTATAAACATGAGCTTGTACAGGTTAACAGTGGAGCGCACTTGCAACCCACTCACTTTCCCCTTTAGGCTCACCTGCTGATCTCTCCCGAAGTAACCTGCTACTCTGTGATTCTAGCCGCTCCATTCTCGGACTCAGTCATGATATGCACCATGATCCTCTGGTTCACCCTTATCATCATCACTTTCACCGTAATCCCGTCCACTACAGTATACCTAAACGCTCATCTCCGCGGCGACGAAAACTCGCAAATGTCGCCGGCGGTTCTCAAGATGCAGAAGATGTTGCTGTGGAGCCTGATCGTTCAGTCGTTTCTGCACGGAATCATGCTGGAAGTGCCGAATATTCTATTTGTTTACGCCATATTCTTTGGAGCGGATTATGAGGGTCAGTTGACTTGGTAATTGATTGGATTTGGGGGGAAGTTGGCCGGAATTGATCATTGAGCCCAACTTGGGAGCAGAGATTGAATTTGCATGCGGCTGGGTATAACTCGAGAACTAACAGAGATATGGAAAAGTTGTCAACTGACAAATTAAAGAGGACGATGTGGGCTACAAAATTGCAGTTGACAAGTTTTTGATATCTGTTACAGGTCTTGAGATACAAAAGGTAGAAGTCAAAAGGACATGGTGCAGCCAGCGAAGCGCGCTTACTACCTCTCTCTTTGGCAGCCTCTATCTCAAAAATCACAAAAGCTATCAAAAACTTGTCAACTAACAAAACACTTATTGCAACTTGATCTTTAACTTTGCAATTGACAAAACCTTCCCATCTCTAAAACCTCTCATGTTACAGCACCCGCCTACCTCGCCTTCATCTCCCTCACCTTCCACGGTCTCTTCTCCTCCCTCGCCATGATCTACTTCACAAAACCCATCAAAGATGGGGTTTTTGACGTCTTCAAGAGCATCTTAACAACCGCAATCTGCTGCAAATCAAGAAAAGCTCAAAAGTCATCGGCAGAGTCAGCCGATGCAGTGGCATGACACCAGACTCGCAATAACCGGCTAATTGCTATTTGTCATGACCATGGGGCGCCACTGGAAGTAGTTCAATACATAATTAACTTTACACAAACCACTTTTCACTTTTCTATTTTCATATATATTCTCCATTCCCCCTTCCCTCCCCCACCAGAATCAATCAGCCAGTCAGCGCAGCTACTTATCGATCGGACCCCCTCTCTCATGGATTGCTTCGCCCGTTCGGATGATAGTTATGCCTTGAGCCTTCATTTCTTTTCTATACTATCAACACCTCTGTATACCATTGCAATTGTCGCTTTACTACGAATAAAATCCACGTTCTTTGTGACTTATAAACATTTTTTGATCTGGCATACTGCTATGTGAGTTTCGGGGAGATTTACGAGGTGCTTGGTTTTGAAACGCGCGTAACTTTGTTCAAAAGTGTTATTTTGAGACGATCTTTTTTACAATCGACAGCCCTTTCAATTTGCTATATTTCATATGTTGAACACAATTTTTGGAAACTAACTTAAAAAGTAGAAAAATTGCGTCAAAGTTCTCGCTAGACTTGGGGTAGATTTACGAGGTGCTTTGTTTTGAAACGCGCGTAACTTGCTTGAAAATAAATATTTTTAGACATTCTTTTTTACAATCGAGAGCCCTTTTAATTTACTAAATTTTGTGTGTTAAACATAATTTTTGACAAAAAACATAAAGGGTAGAAAAATTGCTTCAAAGTTTCAACTAGACTTGGGGTAGATTTACGAGGTGCTTTGTTTTGAAACGCGTGTAACTTGGTTCAAAATCAATATTTTGAAGTCATCTTTTTTACAATCGACAGCTCTTTTAATTTGCTACATTTTGTATGTTAAATATAGTTTTCAAAAAAAAATTCGAAAAGTAGAAAAATCGATTCAAAGTGGGAGCTAGACTTGGGGTAGATTTACGAGGTGTCTCATTTTCAAAATGACGCAACTTAGTTCAACATCATTATTTTAAAACGATCTTTTTTTACAATCGATAGCCCTTTTAATTTACCATACTTTGTGTGTTAAACACAATTTTCAAAAAAAAATTCGAAAGGTAGAAAAATTGCGTCAAAGTTTTCGCTAAACTTGGGGTAGAATTACAAGGTGTCTCATCTTCAAAAGGGCATAACTTGGCTCAAAATCAATATTTCCAAGTCGTTTTTGAAACAATCAATAGAAAATTGAATTTTCTATACTCTAAGCTTTAGAAATCTGTTTGCGGAAATGTACAACTCCTGGTTCCTGCTCCCCGTCGTTCACCTCCCATTCCCACTTCTCCGCATGACAGGATTGATGACATATTTTGGATTTAGTGGGCTTTTGCAGTTTTACATTATCAATGGATTTATCTACCGTAACCTTATCAATTTCACTGTGTTCTAAGTGATAAAACCTTCAGAAACCGCTTACTCTATCCTGGAAATGTTCATGTTCCGATTCCGAGCCAGTCTCTACTCCTACAAAACCTCCTGGTTCTACGTCTACCTGAAAATCAATATCTGGACCTTCCGACTGATAATGTTATCATTTGTGATAATCGCAAGTGCCACGTTTTCATATGCAATCGATATTCAAAAAGGGTATCGAGAAGATATCCATCGCAACTTTCCATCGTCTCCACTGGAAATCCTCTGCTACTCTGTGGTCATTGCCGCTCCGTTTTCGGATTTTGTCTCACTAAGTAACATATTCTTTTGGGTCATGGTAATAATGTTAACAGTCACTGCCACGGCGACAACAACTTTCTACTTGAATAAACATCTCCGAGAGGGGGAACACCACTCGGCGGCGGTGGTTCGCATGCAGAAGATGTTGCTTATCAGTCTTTTTGTCCAAGTGAGTCGGGGAGGGGAGATAGAGAAAAGTTTACAATTACAAAAAAGTTTATCAAGTTTTGTTTTACAAAATGTTAGTTGACAACTTTTCTGTAGCTAATGTGGTTTTAAAGATATAGCGCTGCAAAGTTAGAGTCGCTAGTTGTTCAGTAGAGCGCGCTTGCAGAGGGGGGGTCGCTTACCGCTTACTTGAACGCGCTGTATCTCGAGAACCAAAACAGCTATCAAAAAGTTGTCAACTGCAAAATTGCGCTAAATTTAATTATCTAAAACTTTGCAATTGCAAGTTTTCTCCTATCACTGCCCCTTATCAAGTTATCAATGTTTTTCCAACAGACCGCTATCCACGGCGTCATGCTCGGCGCCCCGAACGTCCTTTTCGTCTACGCGGCATTTTTCGGCGCTCATCATGAAAGTAAGCCGTTTTTTCTGAGAATTTCCTATCAGTACCATGATTCTCAGCCCTAGCCCACTGGGCCTTCCTCTTCCTAACCTCCCACGGATTCTTCTCAACCCTAGCGATGATCTTCTTCACAAGACCCATCAGAAACTCGGTTGTTCAGATGATCAAGTGCTCGAAACCGGTTCATGTGGAATCCGCGTCGAGATATTCGGATAATAAAGTTTGATGTTTGATTGATAATAAAGCCGATAAGACGTCAAAAATGATTGGGTTCAAGGTGGAGCAAAGTTTAGCAAAGTTGAGCAGAGTTGACTGATCTTGTTTGGCTGCTAGATGCAATTTGATTGGTCACAAGATCAGTTTATCAGCTTATCAGGTTGATAACTGATCTCACATGTTTTTACGGATTCTGAGAATCTATGGGTACCACCTGAAGAGGTCTAGATGGTCAGAACCTAGAGAAATAGACAGTGGGCTGGGTTTTAGCTAAGCGGTTCAAGGTCAAACCGTTCACTGCGAGACCCTACGCTGAAAATCGTTTTAAGACCGTACTTTTGAGTTCGCTGCGAGACCCAACCCTTCAATTCGCTGTGAGACCCTATGAACCCTTCAATTCGCTTTGAGACCCAGATCCTTCAATTCGCTGTGAGACCCAGATCCTTCAAATCGTTTCGAGACCCTATTCTTCAATTCGCTGTGAGACCCTACCCATCAAAGTTCCTTGTTCCCTACTTCGCTGCAAGACCCAAACCGATCTTACCCTTCCAAAACCCCTTGCTCTCTTCACTTCGTCGCTGTGAGATTGAGACCCATTCCAAAACGGACAGATCACCTCTAATCCAATTCTCACTGTCACAATCAGAACTCAAGTCAACGTAATAATACATTTCCGAAGAAAAATCATTTTCCTACTAAACATGTAGTGCTTACAATTGCTCAATTGAATCAATCTCCCCTTCCCTCCTCCCCTTGGCCAATTTGGTCGCCGACCACTGATTGTGCTAAATATCCAGTATCCAGTATCAGTATCCAGACCTTATCAGCACCATGTCGACCTCCCCTTCTCCAGTTGAAGCTTCCCGCGAGGACTGTCTCACTGCCGCTCCAAATCCTTATCGGTTTGTAGCTCGAGAAGATCAATCCACCAGTACCATGTTCATTTCAGGTCCGCCATGCACTTCACCCACTTTTTAACCATCCCATTATACTTTCTATCCATATATGCCTTGATCAACAAGTGCCCCAAAACGTTAAGGGAGTATCGAAAGTACCTACTTTGGCATACCCTAGGGTGAGTACCATGTTGCTCTGATGGATTTGGAGTAGAGTACTGTAGAGTACCATGATCCCACCTACTTACAGTAACCTGCTCTTCGAAATCTACATTTCGCTCTTCATGCTCCCAGTGACCTACCTCCCATACCCAGTTTTCCGGGGATCTGGCCTTTTGAAGTATCTAGATGTCAGTGGACTCATCCAATTCTACCTTTTGGTCATTTGTATGATACGTAAGCGTTTCTGAGATTCGCTTCCGGCCTAAACGAGACATTTAGACACTGGCCTGTCGATTCTTGAAATGTTCAAGTACCGTTTCGACGCCGCAATCAGCGATGATACTTTGAACAAGAAAGTGCTTCACAAGATCGTCGTTTTCTTCTGGATCATCGTCATAATCATTCCGATTTTCTGCTTTGCAACTCTACCAAGATGCCATCCGCTTCAGGATCTTTATAAGCAACGGCTATATGATGTAGGCCTTGTCTTCCCTCTCCCTAAAACTTAAAAACTTCCAGGAAAACCCCGGAGCGTCCATCCAAGTTGTCTGCAATACCGCTGTCACTGCACCGCCCCTCTTGGACCCGGTGTTCACGCCGCTGATGACACTGATTATCACCGGAATGCTGACTGCCGCTATCATAATTCCACAAACTTTTCTGACGATTTGGAAGAAACTGGATCAGTTGTCAGTGCATTTGTCGAAACGGACGATTCAATTGCAGAAGATGTTGCTGATGAGTCTCTTCATCCAAGCTATGATTCATGGGGTCATGCTAGGAGCTCCACTGATTGGTTTCCTCTATGCGATTGTCTTTGTGCTTCCGGATGACAGTAAGAAAGTCCAGTTCACATCGTAACATGGTACCTACCCTTCCAGACATCGCCTACATGCTCCTGCTGCTCGTCTCCTTCCACGGTTCTGTCTCCACAGTTGCCATGGTATCATTCACCAAGCCTATCCGTCAGGGAGTGCTATCTGTCCTTCAACGTCTTCTACCTTGGATTCAGATTGAAAAAAAGCCAGCCGTTCTAATAGCGGTCACTGAGACGACGTCATCTGGCCACTCTGGCTCTGGCCACAAGGAGAACGTGATTCCACGGAAGAAAAGTGTATTTGATGGGTACTAAGAGGAATAAAATGTAAATACATATTGGACTTTATTACACCTTATCCACAATACAACTTCCGGATCCCCACTGGAACACATTCACCGCTCCACACTTTGCCACGTGGTTGATCGATGAGAAGGGGGCGGAGCCTCCGATAGCTCCGTTGCAAGCGCCTTGTTTCACATCTCCCTCCCACCCAACATTCGGCGTCTCATAGCCCTTCAACTCAAACCATCCTTGCTCTGCTTTGGAGCAGTCCATCTTCAACACAACCATCCAGTACCCTGGACCATATTTGTTATAGGGCTGGTACTCCACCGCAGTATTATCATTGGTAGAGTAGGCCAGTGGGGTACCGAAAGCTGCTGCTCCGTCATGAGTTCCTTGCTTGATTTCGGCGCCCTCAAAGTCCAGATAGTTGTCCTGTTGGCTCCAGGACAGGTATTCCGCGTAGACGAATGGGACGGTGGTGTTGTGGTAGATTGGGATGGCGCAAGGGTCGCTGGACTGTTGGAACGGGCCAGTGGAGCATTCTGAAAGGTTTTGTCATGGTTGGAGTGCAATCCTCTAGAAGAAGACGTGACGAAAACTAAGAAAAACTAACTTCCACTATGAGCACTGCTAGTTCCTCCTCGAATGAACAGATTCTGTCCGATGTCTGTAGCCTGTTTGAGGAGGATCACAGTGGTACTGTAGCCGGATGGTGGGGCGGGTGGGGTGTATGGGGTGAGCTTGGAGCTCAGGGAGAACGCGACTACGGTATTGGATGGTACGGAGAGAAAGGCGGTCTCTAAAAGGACAAAAGTTCGTTGACTTGATGCTCTAAAAACTCACGATCATCCTTAACTGTAACCTTTGTTCCCACACAATTTCCATTGCTGATACCGCCCGTCCAGTGATCACAATAATCACCAGCTGGCAGTGTGGTACTGAAGATCTTGGACCAAGTTCCACCTTGCTGATTCAACGCGAAGAATCCCGCTCCGTCCCTGGCAAATGCGATTCTCTGGCTGTCAGTGACCACTTGGGCGGCAGCGGTTCCTTGAACAGAGCTTCGGAACTTGGCCATCTCCCTGATCTCCGGCCAGCGATGCTCACAGACCCATCCGGAACTGCTGGCGCACGTTTTATCGCTGTTGAAGCTAGGGCTGCTTGTGGCGTATTCGTTGGAGGATCCAAGGTTTGGAGGGCTTTGGTCCGAGTAGCTGAAGCTGAAGCTGCTCATGACACGTGGATAGCCGTAGGGCCAGGCCAGCATGAAACTGACGGCGAGACTGTACTTGTAGCCGTCTTTATAGGTGACCTAAAAACTGCTGGATGATGTTTGTATGTAAATATCATATGTAAAAGACCTACCACATAAGGACTAGAGTCTCTCTGATTGTCATGATTATCGATAAAGTTTAGAACATCATGATCCTCATTGTTACCATAGCCATACCCCGGACCCAGATTCGCCAAGTTCTTCCAGTCGTTCTGTTGCTTGGCGGCAGACGAAACAGTGGCTCCAAAGTTGAAATTTGTGTACCGCCCGTTGCCAAGATAGTCGGAACACTTAACAGCTTCACCGCCACGATCAATGACTTCATGCACGGCGAATGGACGCTGGTTGGAGCCGTAGATCTGAAAAGTTGCGGTGGCGTTGCGGTTGCGCCGCTGCTAACTCACATCCGCCCTCAAATCCTTGACATCATTGAGTATATTCAAAATATCCGCTGGCCACATATGCTTCGAAGCGTCATGTCGGAAGCCGGCGACTCCATAGTCCACCAGCTGATTCAAATACGCCACGATCTTGGCGCGAACCGTCGGGGAGGCCTGGTTCAAGTCGAGAAGCCCGACCAGCCTGCAATTCTTCACGTGCTCCGCACTGTTCTGATAGTCCGATCCTTGAATATCCCCGTCACATTTTGGATTGTTGAAGTCTCCGAGAGAGTATGGTACTCCTGGGAACGACTGCACTCCGTGAGTTCCATCGAAACTAGAGCCACCTGTTGAGGAGACGCCTCCGGTGCCGGTTTTCTGTCCGATGCCTACCATATGGTTCATGACGATGTCCACGATGATTCTAAATGATTCCATTGAACTAAACCTTCGAATTTTCAATAAATTACCTAACGCCGACCCGATTACACCGATCAACCATGTCCTTGAACTCTTGCTCAGTTCCACTCCTCGACTCGAGCTTATAACTCACCGGCTGATACCTCACCCACCACGGATAGTTGTTATTCGGGAACGCCTTCAAGTGCTCCATTGGCGGGGAAACCTGGACAGCTCCATAGCCATAATATTGCAGGAAATCCTCGCATTCCTTGGCGATATCCGTCCATTTCCACTCGAAAAGATGCACCATGGTTTGGCGGTTTTGGTAGGTTTGCGTTTTGTCGTACCAGTAGAAGTTGTAGGCGTTGGTGACGCCTACTAGGAGGAGGAAAAGGGGAAGTTTGAGGAGCAACATGGTGCGGCTGGAAATAGGGAAAATAATGGTGATGGTTCGAAGAATTCAGATGGGAAAAGGGGGCGAAGGGGGGGGAGAGAGAGAGAGAGACGCAGACAGTGAAAGAGGGGGGAAACAAGGAGAAAAGAAAGGTAAACAATTAAACTAATTAGAAAAATTGGCTTCAATTGGAAATGGAAAATAAGAAAATCTTCATAAAATAGAAGAAAAAAAACCAAAAAATTAAAAAAAAAATTTTTTTTTGCTCATTTTTATCACCTGATATCTCAAAATCCAGCAGAGCTATCAAAAAGTTTTAAACTACAAATATACCGGAAATCATCTCAGGACCAATTTATCAGTTGACACTTTTTCAATATCTCTTATGGTACTCGAGTTATCAGTGATAATGCAAATTTATTAGAAATTCCCCTATACCTCAAGAACCAAACTAGCTATAAAAAAGTTACCAACTGATAAAATGCTAATCACGAAGTTCTACGTATTTCATCAGTACAAGCATTCTTTCTATCTCTCAAAACAACCAAGTTACAGCGCGTCAAACACCGGGACCACTGGATGAGCAATGGAGCGCGTTTGCATTGCCCTCGATTCACTAAAATTTCGAGCGAAAGAGCAAGAAAAAAATGGGAGAGAGGAGTCCATAAAACTAGACTTTTCCTGGACAGAATGCGCGTTTCACGTGCTCCTTTTATAGCGAAAAGAGCAGTAAGACTGTCGGGAGTACCATCTTCCGGAACGATGATCACTGATAAGCGGATGATATTCTTTTATACATTCTAGCCGCTTCATCGGCTCATCTGATGCAAACAGGAACCTGATTTTTGTCCAAATTTTGTATTACCTCTATCGTTGGCTCTTCATGTTCCGATTGAGTCCCGTCTCACCGTCCGTTTTCCACTTTTCGAACCCTTTGAATTCGGCCGCGGTCGCGACCACGCTGTTGCATCGTGGCTCTTGGCGTCATCGTTTCGGAATGATAAATAAAATGATAAGAACTGATAAGAGCGAAAGAAATAGAGTTTGTGGTTGGAGTTATGGGTCGGGGAAAAGGGAGAAGGGAGAAGGCAAAGAGATCAAAACGGGGAGGTTTTTCATGACAATTTCGGCAAAAATGATAACAATGCAAGCGGTTAAAAAAAAAAGTGAAAAGTTAACAATTTCAACAAATTCGTATTAATACATGTTTCAAATTATTTCCAACAGATCCTACTGAATCGGCGGGAAGTGGGATGGACTCGGCAGACTGCGATTGCACACCGGACACGTCGCCTTCTTTGTCAGCCATTCCTCGATGCACTGAAACCGCAAAAATGATTTTTTTAAGGAGAACGTGGTAGAAACTGACAGGTGCGTGCCATTTTGTGGTGCAAACTTCGCACGTGATCGTCTCGCTCGTCGAAGTCATACTGTTCAGGCAGATTCCGCATTCTGGAGGTGGGGGAGCCGGGGCGGCGATTGTCAGTCTGAAATCCATCTTTATCGATTGCTCTTTTCATCTGAAAGTTACGGATTTCGCTGCCGAGGATGCAGGTTTTGGACAAATTCATGTTGCTGAAGAGAGAAAGCATCGGAGACAGCCACAGAAGACGATTCACTCGACGACGGAGTAGCTGGGGAGAACATCGGCGTTGCAAGGGAAGCCTGCGAGTTGAAGAACTGCAACTGAGCACATTGTTCTTCATGGAGACGTCGGACGGATTCGAAGTTGCCTTGCAGCCTGGAAATTTCAGAATTCGTCGGAGATATGATAGTAAAACTAACATATTCATGTAGAACTGATTCTGACTAGCCAATCGATTGTTGTCGTCGAAAACCCGCGCAAAGTCGGCTCTCAGTTGATCAAAGTTGCCGGCAGTTGCAAGGATTCTGGAAATGTTAAAGATCAATAAAAAACAGAACTCTCCGAAACTAACTCTTCAATTTTCTCCGCACACTCCTTCTCAATCGCTTCTTCTCGCAATTTTCCGATTCTCAATGCTTCGTGGAGAGCTCGATTCTCATTCTGCAACTTATCATACTGCGTCTTCTTCTCAGCAGCTTCTCGCTCGAATCGACGCTTCATCTCCTGAATCTCCCGTCCTTTCGCTGACGCCAACTGAGAATGTTTCTTCCTGGACTTCTCAATCTCCTGCTGGAGCTCCTGATTCGTCTTCTCCTTCGCCGACATTTGCTGTTTCATCTGACCGAGTTCCTTCTTTCTGTCAGCTTCTGCTTTCTTCAACTTCTCCCTCTTCTCATCGGAATCCCGCAGTTTCATCGTCAATTCGTCAAATTCTTCCATTTTCTTTCTGAGTTCTACGAGAAGATTCTCCGGTTCTTCGGCATTCTCCCTGAAACTGAGCTGTCTATAGTAGAGTTTCATTGAAACTTACTGTTCCGGCTCTGCGACATCTGGTTCTTCAATGGCCGCTCTTCTTTCAAGCTTCTCCGCTTTCTTCTTCTGCTTCTTCTCCTCCTTCTCTGCCGCTTTCGCCATCTTCTTCTCCTGCTTCAGTTTCTTCTCCAGCGTCTTCTGCTCATCACGGTATTGTCTCCTCTCTTCCGCACGAACTTCAGCGATCACCTCCGATGCTTTGCGAGTGAAATTCCAAAAAACAAGATTAGTTTCCGGCACAAAATGGAATCGTCCGGGATTGATGGGAAACGCGCGCAACTCATGAATAAACTTCTTCACCGCTACCAACGTCCATCCTCCATCATCCACTGAACGCAATACCAACTTGTCGAACAAGTCTGAAAGTTGAGAAATCGATTTATAGTAATGAATTTGTAAACTAACGCCAGTGTTTTCCGGTCACCATGGCCTTATTCTGGTTCAGCAGCAATGCCAGTGCATGAATCACAGTTCCGTAGATAGCGCAAAAATTGCTGCCGTGTTCGTCGTTGCGCCGCGTAGCAATGACGTGGAAGACGTGATTCGGCAAGCTGTCCTCGAGCGCTCTATTGTCAACTGCGCACTGGTAAAAACTTGCGATGCAATCCCAGATATGGGAGTAAAGAGCTTTAATGAATTTGTCTTGAACTTCCGCAAACACGGCGGGTCCCTCTCTCTCTTTCTCTTTCAAAGTTCGAATTGCGCCTTTGTAGAATTCCTCGAACGCCCGTACTGGACCTTTGATCAACTGATCCATCTCGGCAGCAGTAATGTAGTACGGGAGATTTGATATTTCCGTAAGCGTTCCAGCATCCATATTGATGGCGTTGTCCAGTAATTTCGCATACTCATCGTCAATGATATCCAGAAGCAGTGAGGCAAAAAACATCCATTGTTCGCCCAAGACCAGATTCTCGCCAGTTTTCTTGTTGACAAGATAGAATATATTCTGAACAATTGGAGCATAACCCTTGCTGATATCATTTTACTGTTTTACTCACACTATTGGAAATTCCGAAACTTTCAAACTTCATCGAATAGTCGTCTTCTTCGGTGTAGACGGCTTTCTCACATCCGACACTGAATTCCGGAACAACTTCTGTTGGTGGGCACACACAGGAGAACGCACTGAACGGATGACACTGCTTCTGGCTGCACATGAACTTATTGATCCACGGAATCGACTCGACCAAGCCGCCTGTCAGACACTCCTGCACCGCCGCCAACAGCTTCAGCTGAGTGAAAATGGGGACTTGCTTCAAGACGCAGTGTTTCGCGTAAATCAAAGGAATGCGTTCTTCCCGTCTTGAGCGAGTTCCTCGTAAGTCCTCCCGCTGCATCAATTGCACACTATTCTTGAGGAGAAAAGGGGTTAATTTGGCGAATTGATCATAGAATAGTTGCTGTGGGAATCGACTGGTCTTCGGGAGGCTGGTGAGCAGTGGGATGAGCTCCGCGCGAAGCTGCTCGGCAAGTTTCTCGATCCGTGAGCATTCCACAAAGTAACAGATCTTCGTCGGATCCATGAACGTCGCGCAGATCTTCTCGATCTTCCCCATAAACTGATCCCCTTTTGCAAACTGAATTCGTTGCCAGAATTGGAACTCAATCGTCAGAATGCTCATGAGTTCATTGAATACGTCGGCTACTGGTTTGCACTTTGTCCCGTACGAAGAGTAGATCGGTGCGGCAAGATGCCGAGAATGTGATATTCCGAGATTGAAAAGCTGAAAAATAACAACAGTGACTACGTCTTCTCGAAAGCACATTAACTTACCGTGATACAGTCGGGATCCAGTTGCAATTTTTCCAAGACTTTCAAGTAATCTGGATAGGAAATCGTGAGGTAGATTCCGTTTTGTAGATCCTCTTCAGTCTCGACACTCAGAATTCCTTTCGGAATCTCCGCGGCTCGCCCCAGATTCTTCATTGCTCTTCGAACAGCATTCTCGACGTCCTTTGCGAACAGAATTTTGTCGTCGCCCAGCGTAATCAGTCGGATTACTGCGGGTTCGACGGGGAAGTCGGCGCCCATCACCTTCTGTGACTCTGCGAACGGCAGAAATTGATACGGGTGCTTGTCGATGAATTCCAGAATTGTGTTTTTCACAATATCCATGCTATTGAGAAGCGTGCACAACTCATTTAATACTACATTTGTGACGAACACTCCGCACTTTTTCATGTTGAGATAATCCATCAAGTATTTTCGGAGACGAACTATGAGGTGTTTGTTGTGCGCTCCATCCAGAAATGTTGAGAACTCCGAAACGATGAAATTGATCAATGCCGCATGACTTTCGAGTCTAGCGGTGCTCATTTTCATACTTTTCTGCGATTTAAAGCCACCAATTCCGAGACTTGACAGGAGTTTTTGGTCGCGGGACAGGATATCGAACCAGTAAATCGGAACCATCTCGTGAACTCCGGCTAGTTGTCTCTCCATCCTTGCACACAACGATTCTTGAAGCAGTCTCGCGACTTTCGAATCAAACTGGAAACTGAGCCGATACAGAGAACCTTATTCGAACAACAACTCACCGAATCGACCGTACTGAAGTAGGAGCTGACAAAACTGAAGAACAGATCCTGTTTCGATACTGCTGCGAACGGATATAAGCATTTGTAATGGGTTCCGTAGAGCGAATGGACACCGAAGAGTGTTTTCACATCCCAAAGAAGGTATTCAACTGGTCCATAGAAATCTGGAAATGTATTTAGAGTTTAAAAGAAAAATGATTTCAAAAAACTAAATAAGTGAAGTTCCCACCGAGAACTCCGTTACAATTGTCCATGACTTGTTTGATCATCAATCTTGTATCAACTTCATTGATAATCAACTCGTCATTGTCCAATTGCAGAGCATTTTCATTGAAGTTGTTCCAGTGCTCTTTGGGAACCAATTGGCGGAGGAAATCGAGAAGTTGTCGTTGGGATAGACTCGAGTAGACCTTCAACTGTAGTGGCAACATTGACAGTCGCTGAAAATAGAATTGAGACCTCGACACGGGTATTTTCGGATTTTGTGATAAGTATAGATATCGACCATACGATTATTTCTCGATCTTGACTTTGGAACAGTTGAAAAAAAAAACTATGAATATAAACACGGGTGACATTTCAAAACAATTTCAGCGAGAACGGTAACAATGCAAGTTAACAATTTCAACAAATACATGTTTCAAATTATTTCCAACAGATCCTACTGAATCGGCGGGAAGTGGGATGGACTCGGCAGACTGCGATTGCACACCGGACACGTCGCCTTCTTTGTCAGCCATTCCTCGATGCACTGAAAACGCAAAGTTGATTTTTTTAAGGAAAACGAGTTGGAAACTGACAGGTGCGTGCCATTTCGTGGTGCAAACTTCGCACGTGATCGTTTCGCTCGTCGAAGTCATACTGCTCAGGCAGATTCCGCATTCTGGAGGTGGGGGAGGCGGAGCGGCGATTGTCGGTCTGAAAAACATCTGTATAGAGTGATCTTCCCATCTGAAACTTACGGTTTTCGCTGCCGAGGTTGCAGGTTTCGGATCAATTCATGTTGCTGAGGAGAGAGCGCATCGGAGGCAGTCACAGAGGACGATTCACTCGACGATAGAGTAGCTGGGGAGAATATCGGCGTTGCAAGAGAAGCCTGCGAGTTGAAGAACTGCAGCTGAGCACACTGTTCTTCGTGGAGACGTCGGACGGATTCGTAGTTGCCTTGCAGCCTGGAAACTTCAGAATTCGTTGAATATGGGAGAGGAGAACAAACATATTCATCAAGAACTGATTCTGACTAGCCAATCGATTCTTGTCGTCGAAAACCCGCGCAAAGTCGGCTCTCAGTTGATCAAAGTTGCCGGCAGTTGAAAGGATTCTGAAATGTCAATGACCAGTACAATAAACAGAACTTTCCGAAACTTACTCTTCAACTTTCTCCGCACACTCCTTCTCAATCGCTTCTTCTCGCAGTTTTCCAATTCTCAATGCTTCGTGGAGAGCTCGATTCTCATTTTGCAACTTATCATACTGCGTCTTCTTTTCAGCAGCTTCTCGCTCAAATCGAAGCTTCATCTCCTGAATCTCCCGTCCTTTCGCTGACGCCAACTGAGAATGTTGCTTCCTGGACTTCTCAATCTCCTGCTGGAGCTCCTGATTCGTCTTCTCCTTCGCCGACATTTGCTGTTTCATCTGACCGAGTTCCTTCTTTCTGTCAGCATCTGCTTTCTTCAATTTCTCCCTCTTCTCATCGGAATCCCGCAGTTTCATCGTCAATTCGTCAAACTCTTCCATTTTCTTTCTGAGTTCTACGAGAAGATTCTCCGGTTCTTCGGCATTCTCCCTGAAACTGAGCTGTCTATAGTAGAGTTTCATTGAAACTTACTGTTCCGGCTCTGCGACATCTGGCTCTTCAATGGCCGCTCTTCTTTCAAGCTTCTCCGCTTTCTTCTTCTGCTTCTTCTCCTCCTTCTCTGCCGCTTTCGCCATCTTCTTCTCCTGCTTCAACTTCTTCTCCAACGCCTTCTGCTCTTCACGGTACTGTCTCCTTTCTTCTGCACGAACTTCAGCGATCACCTCCGATGCTTTGCGAGTGAAATTCCAAAAAATGTAATCAAGTTCAGGCACAAAACAGAATCGTCCAGGATTGATGGGGAACATCTCCAAAATCTCAACCGCATTCCGAACCGGTTTGAAAGTCCAGCCGTCATTATTGATCGAACTGCACACCATCTGGTTGAAAAGGTTGGAAATTAAGCCTGGAAATCGAGAGAAAGGCGAAAATGGACAAATGAAGGTTTCAAAAATCACCCCAGTTTTTTCCAATAATCGCCCTGTTCTGATTCAGCAACATTTTCACAGCATGGAACAGGTCTCCACTATGGACGCACAGTTGGGTGCCACCACCGTCGACACCATATCGGATCATTTGAAGGTAGAACTTTCGATTCGGAATAAATTCTCCTAATGTTGTATTGTCAACAGCTCGTTCAGAAATGCTATCAATACACTCGCTGACGACATGCGAAATGAACGTTGAAAAGTTACTACGACATTGCGACATTCCTTCAGAATTCAACCCTACTTGAATGTCTTTGAATTCTTTGGTGACAATTTCATATTTCTCCTTAAGCCTTTGCATCGGGACTTTTGTCAACTGACACATTTCGTCGGAGCTCATAAAGTAGGGAAACAACACTTTATCCTTGGACTCGAGCAGCATCTTTCGGATGGTCGGACAGTCAAATCGTTCCTGATACTTCGGTTCCATCGCCTTCAATAGCTCTAGAAGACCATATCCCCATTGATCGCCCAAAACCAATTTCTCGCCAGTTTTCTTGTTAATCAAACTGTAGAGAATCTGAAAAGTATTGTTTTAAATCAAGCTACAAATGATCAACGACGCCAAATCCATTGTCATCGAAACAGTCGAATTTCAACGAGTAATCGTCTTCACTGGCAACGACAGCTGGAGTATACATATTACGATTGTCAGCGACCGCTTCCGTCAATGGACAGACGCACTCGTACGCACTGAACTGCTGGCAGTGCTTCTGACTGCATAGGAACCTGCCGATCAGCGGAACATGGTCGGCAAGACAAGCTGCCAGACAATCGCGGATGGCCATCAAAACTTCCAGTTTGCTCAAACTAGGTTTCAGCCGATTCGTGCAATTCTTCGCATAAACCAGGAGAACTTGTTTGTCCAGCTGCGGATAAATACTTCTCAAATCCATAACGCCCATTCGTGCGAGAGCCATCAGGAAAGGAGAAGTGGAAAAACACGTGTAGTCTTCAGCAAAATGAGGCAACGAGGGAGATTTTTCAATCTTCGGGAGAGCAGCAAGTAGACTACTCAGTTCTGCTCGAAGATGTTCGGCGATCTGTTCGATCCGCGAACATTCGATGAAGTAACGGCTTATTGTGGGATCCATGAACATTGCGCACACTTTCTCGATCTTCG
>LR564711.1:0-28988 GCA_900536345.3 Caenorhabditis sp. 39 LS-2015 | reverse complement strand
GGCCAGCTCCCAACGATACGAGAGGAAAAACACGATGATAGTCGGTCGAATAATGGTAATTCGTCAAAAAAGTAGAAGAAAAACGGTGAAAATCGATTTTTTCAGGCTCCCGCGCAACGTCCCGCCCGTCGAGCTCCAATTTGAAGGTCAACATGAGCGATAATTCTCACGATTTTTCGGGGCAATTTCAAAATGGAAGTGGGTTTTAAAATTGGCTTTTCAAGTATAATTGAAATGAAAATTTCCAGTCAACGCCATCGAGCAGTACACGGAGAATTTCTACTCGAAGAAGAACGACGCGGAGCGACTGTTTCCGGAACACCAGCTGCTCCAGCCAAACTTCGCATCGCCACCATTCGACAAGCAGAATTCGTGGGAGCCGTCCGTGTGTCATTATGAGAAACAACCGACCCCAGAGGTGAACACGGACAGTCCGAAGATGGTTTTCGCGAATTTGAACAAGAATAATGGAGTAGTTTTGGATAAGGGGAATGATGAGAAGGAGAATGCGCCGGTGAGCTCGCGATTCTCACCGGAACGCAGCGTTTACACTACGTCTCCGCTCAGCTCATCTCGGTTTATGGAGACGAAGACGAGCACTCCGAAGAGACGTGAGTAAAAATTTAGCAGTTATGATAAATAATTACTCGTATCATTCCAGCAGGCGCCTCAAACCGTCTCGGGCAACGTCATCCGCCGGCTCTGGAGCTCTCGACGATATACGATATGAGTCCGCAGAGAGCCAAGGCCGAGAGACCCTCCACAACATCGAGATTGTTTCCGCCTCCCGCCGCCCGTATCACCCCCGCATCATCGTCAACTTCTAACTATCAAAGTCCGATGACATCGTCGTCGGATACGATGATGTCGAATCGAACGATCAGCGAATCGATGGTTCGGAATGTTCTGAACAATGCCGATCGGGATACGGACCTCATCGCGGCGTTGGATATGGCCAGGAAACGGAGGGAACGGGCTCCGGTGAAGCCGGACTTTCGAGTGTGAGTCATTGGACATCGGAAATTATGTTTTAAAGGAATTTTTCAGGAAACCAGTTCCAGTTCCAGCTCCTGCCCCAGTCCCGGCCCTGGCCCCCGCTCCTGCCCCGAATCGCTCTCAATTTCAATTTCAACGGTCCTACGAGCCGTCTCTACCGCTACCTCCACCCCCCGCCACGTCTTCCAACACCACTTCCCTATCAACAAGTCGTCAGAAGCCATCAGAAGTCTTCTCCCGTTCCGGAATGGACGTGTCCAACTCGAATACCACTAACATCACCAATAACATGACGAGAATGAGCACGGCGATGAAGACCGCTTCTCGTGAGGATCTTTCCAGACTCTCTTCACGAAGTCGTCATCATTCCGCCTACTCCTCAACGTCTTCTGTCAATACCGTCATCTCAAATCCGAATTCGAATCATCACGTTCGCGACGGTCGTGATTCTCGAGCCTCGTCCGTCGTCTCCAATTCTACCGTAACCCATCGTCCGTCGACCGCCGCTTCATCTGCCACACAACCACCACCTCTTCGTCCGCTGAAAATCGCAGCTCGTCGGATGGCTTTCGGTGTGGCGCAGCTATCGGAAACGCTGACGATGGAGCTTGAAGTGGAGAACGTCTCGGATCGAAGATGTCAAGTTCAGGCTTCGATCGACAGTAAGACCAGCGCCTATAAGGTATACTGTAGCTTCTCTTGAAATATAATTTGACGATAAATTGCAATTTTCAGATTCTGGACAACAAGATGGTCATCGAGCCGGGAAAGTCTACGAAGCTCCGAGTGTCATTCACGCCGATGTCAATCGGAAGATATCAAGTACTACTTGTTGTAGAGGTCCCCGCGCAGAATTATCAGCATAAGATCGCAATCTGGGGAATCGGAGGAGTCGCTGCTATCAGCCCGGTCACCAGCGCTCAGGATCTGCTCGCCACTGCCAATCCATCAGAATTTGCAATGTATGTGACGGATCTTTCGAGGATCTCGTTTAAGATTGGAAATTCTGGAGCACGGTGGGTCTATTTTTGATGATAAGCACTGATAACATTGAAATTCCAGCGAAGGATTCGCTCTGATCACCACTTTCGACTCTTCGATGCGTCCACTTCCCGCCTACAGTGTCACCTGCTTCCCAGCCCGCGGAATCATTCTTCGTCGGAATCACGAGAAGCGAATCGACATTCGCGTTGATAAAAACGCGCTTCTCGAGGATCCGGAAGACATCCGCACGTCGTCGGCAATGTCGAGCATCTCTACAGCCACAGCTAGGCGGCGTGCCGCTTCTGGAGCGGATCTGGTGATTCAGATTGCGTGGGGAGATGAAGTTTTGCGACAGAGACTGAAAATGTGAGTTTTCTTTATAAAAAATAGTATATCGGATTGTGAGATTTATCAATTTTACAGGCTCGCCGAGCAAACCGGTCAACGTCAAGACGTCGACGGACTCGACTTCACCTCCTCTCGCTTCATCGACGAAGATCTGGCTCGCGCGGTGACAAAAGGGTTCCCGTGCATTGTCGCCGAAGACTTTGACCTGTTTGCCTCCTCCTACCGATCCGTCTACATCTTCGTCTACTCCTCCCACTCGGCCTTCCGACGTGCCGCCTCCGTCCGCACTTCTTCCTCCGATTCCACAGAATCCACTCTTCTCGAAACGACAGCGTTCCGGAATCAGACGTTCGTCAACGATGCGACGATGGTGCCGAGGACGGCGGCGGCGGCGATGAGAAAGTGATAAGATAAGATGTAAATGTCAACTTTTGCTGAAGAAAATACCGAAATTCTAGCCATTCGATTTTTTTTTGTTTTTCTATTTAAATAGTGTATTTCTTTGATTTCGATTGAATTTTTTCTATTTCTATTCCGTGTCGTATGAAGACGAGTATTTCTTGTATATTTATATTTATCAAATTCATTCATCTTCTCATTTTTGTACACTTTCCTTCTCTTTTCCTCCTCCTTCCTGCTCCATTTCCTCTTTGTTCTCCTCTGCCATCTCCCCCACTTGTCCTCCTTGTTTCTGCTCTTCCTCTTCTCCTTCTTCTTCCAATTCGTCCGGCATCATGCACAGACGATGACGTTTGCGCAGGTAGAATTGCCATTGAAGGACCACTTGGTCTTCGACGTATTTCGCACTGGGACCTGATGAAGAAATCAGCGTTTTTTCTTTTTTTTTGTTAACCGAAAAACTCAAAAAAACTCACCATAAGCCATGGAATCGCGAAACTGTTGACTTTGAAGCGCTTCTAGCATATGGAGACATTGCGGGAACTTTAGGCATCTGAAAAATGAAAAAAATTGATAAAAGAACTGATAAACTGATAAGAGATCACCTGGAGTACTGTGGCTCTTTCCAGTAGAGAAGGTACTTGAGATAGTTGACAAAGTAGTCCTCTTTGAAGTAGCCACGTTGCGCCAGGACTGAAATTTTTGTTTTTATTGAGTTTTTCCCGGTTGCGAAACGTCGGGGTGGTGGTTTTCCAATTTCCGAAGGAAAAAACCCACAATTCAAATAATTCGGATTTGCGAGCGCCTGGACGAACTCCAGCTCGACTTCGAATCTTCGCTTCTCCGCTTCTTCCATGGCGTCCATCTGTGATAAGGGAAATGATAAGAAAATTGAATTTTTTAAAAATTAAAAAAGACAGATGAAATAGAGAAAGATTAAAAAAATTTGAATTTCAAAAAAATTTAAAAATCAAAAAAAATAGAGAAATTGGCTCAAAACCAATAAAACATCTAAAAAATTAATTTGAAAAATAAATTAAAAAAATATCGCACAAGATATTATTGAAACAAAGGGAAAGAGAAATTGAGAACCGTAAAATCCACAAAAATCATTTCAAAAAAATGAAAAAATTACCGGTTTTTGAAAAAAATAAAGTGAATTTAAAATTTTGATTTTCCGATAGATAATGAGATCTATGAATCTAAAAATCAGTTTTGATATTAAAAAAATTGATTTTTAAAAATAAAAACAAAATTTAAAAAAATCATTCTTCCTCTTCTTCCAGCTCTTCAAGATCTTCATACTGATCCTCCTGATCGATAACATTCGTCGTTTTCTCGGTTTCTCCATCGGAATCAATGGAAATGTGGCTTTTGGGCTTCTTGGAGATCGCTTCGATGATCTGAAAGTTTCGAAACTTGAAAACGCAAGCGATTTATCCGCAGAGCATGTTTCCAGAGGATTTCAATCCATTTTTCTGATATTTTTTGGGTGTTTCACCAGCGAAACAGAGAAAATGACAGAATATATCGATTTTTTCCTTTTTGAAATTAATTTTACCCGAAATTCCCATTGAAATTTCATGATATCGTGAAAAAAAACGGTGGAAAATCGAAAAATCGAAAATTACAACACTCCGATTTTACGATGCGCTTTGTTTAGCGGCAATTCGAACGAATAATTTTTTTTCAACTTACATCATCAAGTCGTCGCTTCTGCATGACCCGTTTGGCGGCTGTCTCGTCGAGTCCCGTCATTATTTTCGAGGTATCGATTTTTATTCCGTTCTGAATGATAAAATTCAACGAATTTCACCGAATTTTCAGATATTCAGCTGACTAACCGACAACAGCAAGGCCACAGAACTCGGCGTGACATTGATGGCGTGCGGATCCCGTGGCGGTTTCTCTAGAGTTCCCTCGACGACGGCTTCCTCTTCCGATGCTCTCGCCTCGATTTCGAATTCCCGCTGAAGACGTTCCTTCTCGGAGTCGGCGGATTCACGGGCGAATTGGAGGCGCATCGGTTCCAGAAGGGCGGTACGCATTCGGGCATAAAAGTTGCAGTACTCCTTTCCGCCGGTGATCTCGTCTGACAATCTGATGTTCATCCGTCTCTCTCCGTCCAGCGTTTCCCGCTGTCGATTCGTGAACTCTGGCTGTTTTTCCAGTGGAACATCGACCGGATAGAAGTGTTCGGCGGCGAGCCGGTTCAGTCCGGTTCGAGCTTTCTTCAGCATTCCCGCCAGATCGAATGCGGCGGCGTTGGGTGGAAGAGTGGTTCTGGCCGGTTGAGAGGAGCCGATGGAATCGGAAGATGAGTGACGCCATCGGGCGACTTCTGCGGACTTTTTGCACATCATCTGGAACAAAATTGGATAGATATTCAGCTGTTGAAGTTCGATTCAAAGTAACTCACCATCTTCACATAATACCTTGTCTGCCTGGCCGCTGGATGCCTCATCTCCAGAGCGAACTTCTTTCCCCAATCGATAACATCGTGTTTTCGTATGCTGGTGCACAGGAACTCGACGAGCAACATGACCTTCTCTTCTTCGGGAAGATTCGGATCGATAAGTGGCGGACTGCCGCCGTCCAAATTGATTTTGATCGGACGGATTCGCAATCCTATTTGATCGACGTTCGGACGGTGCTGACGATTCTCGTAGTAGCGGGCCAGCGTTTTGCTCTTCTCGATCATGTAGCGAACGTCGCTGAAAATGGGGAAGCGGAATTCAGAATAAGCTCCACCTCCACAAGCACTTACATTTCCGTAATCTTCAAACTTCCCAATATCTTGCTCGATCGCAGCTCCAAATCCACGTCTTTCCCTGCCTGATGCTCTCTGATAATCTTATCAATCTCCTGCTTACTCCGCTCGTATTCCTTGTCATTCTTCAACTTTCTGATCCTCGCCGCCACCGGATTCTCGATTTCCGATATGCGTTTCATGAATTCCTCGGGCGTCTCGTTCATGTTCGGCATCTCTTCTGACAGTTTCTTGAACACCGACTCCATGAGTTCGTTGGGGATTATCGCCGCCGCTTTTTCGTCCTCTTCGTCCAATTCCTCTTCGTCGGCACCACGACGTCCGCCTTTCATCGCTTCGACGGCGTTGCAGAAACCGGCGACGAGCTGGAAGTTGGGATGGGATTGTGATAAACTGATAAACACTGATAAGCCACTTACCCTCAACTTGGCGGCAATCAGCTGAACGTATCGTCTTCTCAACTGTCTCGGCGTCTTTTTCGGCAACAACAACTGACATTTCGACCAGTTTCCCTTTCCGAACACCTTCACCGCGTACAGCAACTGCTCGTCTTCGGCCAAAGTGAATCGTTCGGAAGCGTGGGCAGATCTGTTGAGCACGTTGCTCCAGCGTTCTCGACACTGCGAGTCATTGCGATTCTGGACCGCTTGAGCGACTTTTGCCCAGTCTTTAGCGCCATGTCGGGATACTGCACACATGAGGAGCTGAAATGTCGAAATTTGCATTATTTGCACAAGAAAAATTCAAAATTCCACCAACCATATCCTCCTGATCAGTCCATCTTCCGTGTTTGACACTGGCGTCGAGAGTGTGCGAAAATCGGGTTCTGACTTGTTGTCGGGTACGTCCTGGCATGAATTGCGCGACTTTGTCCCATTGGATATGTCCGTTGATGGCCGTCAACTTGGTCAAGGCGATCAGTTTGGTATCTTCGTCCTGAGTCCATTCTCTGGATTGCTGCGTCGACGTCGTCTTGTACTTCTCCATGCACTGATAGCTGGTCCGATTCGTCTTCAGATTCAGCGCCAACATCTGCCACGAGGTGAAGTGCGGCGATTCGCGAAGTGCTCGAACTTTCTCGATTTCCTCGTCACTCCAAGGCGCCTTGTTCCATTTCGGATTCAATTCGTTCACCCATTTCGAACGGACCGCCCATTCGGTACGGGTTCCTTTGAACTGGAAATGAACTGGATAATCAGCCGATTTGCGATGATTATGTAAAAATTCAAAAAACGCACATTAACATTAGCCACCTCATTCCATGGAACCACCGAGTAATCGGCAGCGGCCGTCAGCACTTCCTCCTCGGGTTTTCCCTTGATATACTCGATTTTTCTCATCAGATCCTCCAATTCCATCGTCCACTGACGACGTTCCGGACCGGTAGTGGTGATGTCCGTGTTGCGAAGCTTATCAACGACGATGTCTCTTCTCGAACAAAGCGGCTGCAACTGTTGAGCGATCATAGCCTGCATAACAGCCTCTTTCAGCGTTCGAATCTCCACCGGCGTCCACTTTTTCTCCTCCTTCATCAGCGGATCGAACCATTTGAGTTCCTGCTTCTCACGAGCCTCGGCACTCATCGGCGGACACATTCCGTTCTCGTCCTTGAAATACGGCGGCATGTACAAATGCACGGGCACCTTTCTCTTCGTGACATCTGCTCTGGCGTACAGCCGCTTCTCTTCTTTCAGCAGCCTTTGCTTCTTTTGATTCTCCGCCAGCTGCTGCTCGACGACCGCCCGCGCCGAATCGATAATTTCAGCGTAGGTCTCGTTGAAAGCGAGCAGGTCCTCGAGATTCGAGCATTCGAGAGTCTGAAAACCGAATTTTCTGCTTTGCGAAAGTTTGTTGACTTGTTTGGATGTGAAATGTCCAATTCTGACTAGACTGAATCAATTTTCAACACTTTTTGCTTTTTTTCTAAATATTCCTTCAAAAAATCGATACTCACCGGATTCGCCGTTCCGCTGCTCGATCCCTCGACAGATTCCTCCATTTTCTACTCGTAATCGGGCGAAATATCCAGTTAAAACTGCAGAAAAATGCAAAAAACAATTCGAAAAATACCGATGGCCTAGGATTTGCAGAGGTGGGAATTCTAGGCCACCAAGGGAATACACGTTTGATTTAACGTGCAATCGGGTAGAAAACAATCGCGACGTTTCGCAAAGACCGCTCTGTTCATTCGATTATGGTTAACAAGAGAATCAGTGTGTACGGATGCGAAGCTTTCGTAAATGAAGACGATTTCTATCGCTTGTTGACTTCCCTTGAAAAACAGGGCATCGAGGTAGAAGACCTAGATGGCTTCAAGTCAGAGGTAAAGGTTTTCATTTTTCCAATTCTTTTCATAATTCTTTATTTCTCAGATTCCTCACGAAAAGTACCACTTTTTCGAGGTTCTCATAAAGGCCGATGATTTCTCTGACGATTGGGAACGCCCTTCAGACGTCCGTCAGTTCTCGGAGAAATGCTGGGAAGCCGCCAATCTTAAGGTTAAGGAGTACTTTTTGAAAAATTTTGGGGTCGTCATCAAGACGCCTAAGGCAAGGATCGAATTGAAAAATTTGATTCTTGATAATCTCAAAACGGCAAGACAATGCAGAATCGCCGGAAACATCTGGCACAAGGCAGAGAAGTGAGCTGATTTTATTATTTAAATATTTACCATAAAAATCTTTTTTTTTCTGACAAAATAGAGCTATTTAAATACTTTTCCTAGAAAACGCAAGTTTAAATTTAATTTTTTTTTTTAGAAAATTGGACCACCCACGAAGAATTGCTGCTTGCGTTTTCTATTCGAAGTATAAAATTTTTTAAATAGATTTAAATAGCTTTTTTTGTCAAAAAAAAAACGTTATTATTTGAATATTTATATCTCTCAATTTAGGGCTAACAGTGGCAACTTTTCCGAGCTTGAAGAGAAATCGAATCGGGACGTTTTCATGAAGGAAATAAGGCAAATGGCTGAAATGTTCGAGGAGGCTGACAAGTCCGCCATTGATGCCGAATTGAGCTCTCTGGAGACAATTTCATTCCTCGATGTCCCGAAGGACTCTTGCAAAATTTGCGAAAAACCTTATGATTTTACTCGTTTCGCCTTTTGAAATCACCTAATTCTTATGTGAAAATGAAGTTATTTCGTTTATTGAGAAATGTCAGAGACACAGACTGCTAGATGAAGCGCTATGCAACTGCGCTCCACCGATTTGGAGCATTTCACTGCTCCAATGCTTCGTTCTGAATGAGCATTTTAACACAGAAAACCAATAAAATGAGAATTTTCTTCTGATACGATCCAAGGAGTTATCATGGCCACGCCCCCCGAAGAACTCGGCTTATCAAGTGATCTGGCGTTCGAGCGGCTGATTCAAGAAGCGAAATCTTCGATCGCCGAATGGTATAGTGTGAATGTTGTCAAGTGCGTATTGTGATTCGATATTTTCTGCTCATATTCATTGATTTAAAAAAAATCAAATTTAGCAAGTTGAAACCGGAAGGAGGCCATGGTCCAAACAAGGTTCGCACATTTTCCCACTACTTTTGCACTCGGACGTTTTTGTTTATCAGGATATCACTGATATTTTTGATCGTCGGATCAGTTGATATGTAAGTAGATTTTTCGACACCGGATCCCACGCGAAATCGCAGAAATTCAAAAGAATTTTTGCAGCGAGAACCGTATCACCTTCTCGTCCGTCTCCATCTACGCCCTTCTCCTTCTGTACACCGTACTCCTAGAAGTCTGGCAGAACCGTATTCGCTCTACGGCTTTCCAGCAAAAATACCGAAAAGCGTTTGAGGAAATCGAGAAGTTGGAGGCTTCCCGACCGGCTAAGTTCCAGTATCACAAGAGTTTGGAAGCGGTGACGGATGACGTGGCGATGTGTCAGAGTTGTATTCGGGATGGAGTGGTGGTGGATGTGCCACGGCTGATGTTGGTGATAGGGGATGTTATCATTTTTCGTCCTGGGCAGGTCGCACCATGTAACTGCGAAACCTTCGACGGACGCGTCGTCGCAGAAGGCGAAAAACTCTTATGGGACATCACCACTGATCCCAAATCCGGAGCAGTGATCCCCCTGGAACCCGTCTATGTACGCAAGACCTTCAGAGCATTCTATCATACTGATATTCAATTTTCAGGCCAGAGTAACTTGCTACCCAATAAAACCGCATCTGGAGATCACCTTATCAGCAGATGATAACCCGTTGCAATTTGATTATCAGCTGCAGTACATGATCCATAAGGTTTTCGAACATTACGTGATACCATTTGCTCTGGTCAGCAGTGTCATTGGAACACTGGTTAGGTTTTACTATTCTGACGATGAAAACTTGTTTGGGACGAGGTAAGATTGGCATGGCTCTCACTGCATTGATCATGGTACGCTGACAACTTTCAGGTTCGTGTTCGCGGTGCCCAGTTTGACGATCCTGCCTCTTCTGATCCTCCAACTCCCACTTCTCCTGCATTTTGTAAAGTTTATGAACAACAAGGAGGTCGCCCGTTATCTCGGACTGCCAGCGGACTTTGAAAGCTGCAAAGATCTCGTCAGCATCTTGGCAAGTATCACTGGTACCACTTTCATCGATAAAAAAGGAATCCTGTCATGTGTGCATCCATCGATCGAAAAAGTGGTTGTGGCCACGAATCAAGCCGATGAATCTGGTCTTTTGGGGATCCATTTGGAAGTGATGAACCTGTCATCTGACCAGGATCCGTCTTCAGTGAACAAGTGGAATTTGTCGATGGACGATCCGAATTGGCAGCGATACCTTCCAAATTTACTTCCGCTCTCCTACAATTTACTCCTAAACTCTTGCCATCAATCCGAGCACTTTCACAAGTTTCTCGACCACCTGGCGGTGATCTCCACTCAAGTTCCGCGTACCATCGCCACGGCGAATCGTCGTTGTATGTGTCAACTTCCACATCTCATGGGATTCACGGAGAAGAGTATGGAGACGTTTCAAGGCACTCCGAAGATTCTGGGGTTCTATAAGAAGCAACCGGGTGAAGCGCCACTTCCGGGACTCACTAAGCATCGGACACCGATTGAAATGGCGTTTTGCACGATTCGCGAGGACTCGAAGAGTCTGCATAGCCATTTGGCGTGCCAGGGAACAGCGAACTTGGTGGTTGACGTAAGTTTTAGCCTACCATAAGATTTGCCTTTTATCTCGCAATTGATATCAGGCTTGCACTCACATTTGGAATGGCGAATCCGTTATCTCAATGTCCAAGAGACTCAAGGCGATGGTCAAGGATTTCTATCAAAGACATTCGATGACCGGCCACTGTCTAGCTGTTTCATACCGCCCGATTTTCTCGAAAATATCCACGTCACTAAACGGAAAGTTCATAGAAGTGCCGTTGAATCAGGATCACACAAAAGTTGACACGTCGATTCCGAGAAGTCATAGTAATGGTGAGCATTCCGTGATGATGATGATTAGTCATCAAGATCCTGCTTCAGAATCCCTGTCATCCGCCGACTTCACCACCACAATCCGTTCGGCAGAAATGGTAATCGACCAGTATTTCACTGGAAACATCCTGTGCGGTCTCGTCGTCCTCCACTACGAACCCCTTCCGAAATCGGTGACAATCATTGAAAGATTGGATCAGATTTGCGTTCGACCCGTCTATTTCTCAAAGGAAAACGAGTTGCGGAGTCGGGTTTTCGCGGAGAAGTTGGGCATCGAGGCAGGATGGAATTGTCATATTTCTCTAGCCGAGGAGGAGACAGCAAGTGTCGATGAGGATCGGGTGAAGAAGAAGTTGGAGGTGGCTCATGAGCAGTTTGTGGCTCAGGAACCGGTGAAGCCCAAGTTTTGGAAAAGAATCGCTTTGTGAGTTACGTGCTTTTGACACTTCGCAACCTTTGTCTTTTCAGAAGCGAATCCAACCTCGAAGCGCTCGACTGTGAATCCCTGATTCGCGGGTCCCCATCGCTTCGAAAAATGAGCATGATATCCGCCAAAGTCGCCCCAATTCCCAACATTGCTCGCCTGCCCACCGGTGTTAAAAACGTTCGTCCGCATCTAGAAGAAGTGGACAATGTGCCGCTTCTCGTTGGATTATTCACCGATTCGACGACCCCCGCGGTCGAGGAAATGGTCGATATCATGCAGGAGAACGGGGAAGTCGTCATGGTCATCGGGAGCTCGAGGAATCCGTCAAATACCGTTTTGTTCACAAAAGCCAACGTTTCGATTTGTGTTGATGAGGTAGAGGAGGCGGCTTGTCGGCTGACCGAGAATGGAACCGAGGGGAATGTGAATCTGATGTCGAGCAAGTTGATTGCTTTGGCAACGGACTTCCGGCTGAACCATGATAAGGTACTGTCATCACTAGTCCAGTATCATTCCAAAAACTTCCAGCTGCTCCTTCTCTCCTCGCTAATCGTCAGCGCCCGTCATCGAATGTCCTCGTTCCGTCACTCTCTCCTCTTCCTGCTCTACTCATCTCTCCTCCTGACACTCACCATTCTCATGTCGACGTTCTTCTTCCTGCCAATCATCTTCACTCATTCCCAAACTATATTGACAAGTTTCATCCACATTCCCGTCCTGTTCCTCGGCACTCTGTTCACCAACTTTGAGCCGAAATCGAAAATCATTCGGATCGCACCGAAGGTAACTAAATTAATTTAATTTGGTGGTTTCTCTCAGCGATCAATTTCAGAACTCCGATGAGATCCCCAGAGTGGAAAAACTCAAAGCGATCAGCCAGTTCATCTGGCAATTTGTACCATCCTCTTTCTACATCAACGCCATGTTCCTCTTCCTGCTCATGAGCAATTCCAACTTGATGTGCTCTTTTTCGGACATCTCTTGTCTGTTTAACACCGACGGATCAGTTGGATCTCAACCGTTGATCGAACTCAATGACACCCGAGCAATCGGTCATGTCAGTCTGTCCACCGAGACTATTCGGCATGTCATGGGATTGCAGGTGGGGGGATTTTGGATAATCATGAAATAACATCTAGTAAGACTCATTTCGATTCCAGTTAACCCTAATCAACTGCATCCTATCATCATCCTTCGTCTTCGGCCTCTCTTCGCTCTGGTTCGAATTCCCGTTGAAATGCGTCCTTTGGGATGTATCAGTGGTCATTTGCATTGGTTCTCAAGTTAGCTCTCAATCTTCTAATCTCCCTTCTAAAAATTTATTGCGTAATTCCAGATTGGCTATTCTTATCTTCGAGGCGTCCAACTTGTCGATCTGTTCTCCCCGCTTCCGCTGCTTGTCCTGCTGGCTTGGATCATTGTGATAGTGATCATCAACGAGTTGATCAAGATTCGCAGAATTCGACAGTTCACTAGGGAACAGCGAAGGACAAAGTTCGAGTTTGATACAAAGTTGGGAATGAATTCTCCATATTAGCAACTTCGTAGTGAATTGTACATATTTAGATCATATCCTCAAACTTATCTAGTCAGCCACCGGGTCTTGTGCAACGTGTCATGTAAATTTCTTCGAATGAAGTGTTCTCTTGCTCTTATCTGTTCCACATCTACATCATATTTGAATTTGAATATTCCAAAAGAAAAAAGTGTCGTCTCCAGGGATGGGATGCCTCACACAAAACACAGAGACTGACCATAAGATCACCGCCTCTTCCCCTCCTTCGGATCAGACTACACTCGGAAAATTTGTCATTCATCCCATCATAATGTCCCCCACTTTTCTTTTCCAACTCCAAAAAATAGAAAGGAAAAAGTTGCCGGTTCTGGTTCTGGTTCTGGTTCTCACACTCACAAATGTCAGTCCATATTTCTCAAGTGAAGGGGGAGGAGGAGGAGGCGTTTACACACACACACATCTCTTATCGGTGATCCCCCGGGGGATGATGGGCGGTGCAGTGCTCCAAACCGCCCATTCGCCTTGTTTCATTTTGCTTCTGCTCGTGGCGGTTTTTGACGAGAGACTTCCTCATTTTCTTCGTCTCTCTGATTGTGAATTGTGCGTTGACTTAGGGTGGGCTAATCCTACCGCAATTCGTCCTAAATGGACTCCATCGTGTCGATTTCCAAAAACAACCGTCATCAATCAAAAGTGAAGCGACCGAATAGCGTCGATGCATCCAACGTCCTCATCTCCTGTTTGAGGTTTGTATAAATTTGAAATAGTGGCAGGGGAATGAGTCCCGCCCCGCAGCAAGGTTGCAACATCTGAGTCTGAAAGAGTGAGAACGCTTGTGGAGACTTTTAGAGACGCCGATCGCTGTGAGAAGAACTGAAAACTCAACTGTCCGCGGTCGAAAAACCAACAATAATAAAATCACCCTTTCAGAGCGATTCTGGCGCGCGGCATCTTCATAGTCCACTCGATTGTGACCATTCGACAAACTGTGCTGATCAGTGAGCGGTGGGTGTCTAGTTTTTGAACTTTAGCAGCAAAAAAAGTTTCAAAAAGCTCCAAAAGTTAAAAAAAAAATGCCAAGAAACTAACGGGTGCAAAGATGTAAATCTTTTAGAGAGAGCGTCTGGGGATTCGCACTTCTTTCGCTTCTCATCGTCTTTGAGGGAGGCTATGCCATCATCATGAGGGCTGGTGACGAGAGGAAATGGTAGAACTCTTCGAGCTTTGTATCACTGATCAACTGGTAACTTAACTTCAGGTTCTGTACCAGCGTCCTGCTGTACATTGTGGCTACTGCGCCGCCCATCTGGATCCTGGAGACCAAGATTTGCAACTGGAGGAACAGCATTGGGAAGAACGCCGAACTGGACCAGTTTCAAAATGAAAACGTTATTTGTAAGTGCAACAAGTCCAATTTATTATCACGGTTGCCTTTAGCAATTGGTGATAACAGCGAGCTCCGTCTCCAACTTCTCGAACAACTTCTGCTCGTCAATTTGATAGTTGGCAGGTGGTTATTGCCAAAGGGGGACATCTCCAGAGAACAGTTATCGCAAATCCTACTGGCCTACTTGGTAATTTCAATAAGCTCTCAGTACCATGTCTCTGTTCCAGGCCATCTCTTCCGACATTGTCGAGTTTTTCGACGTCTTCAAAGAGAAAGTGGTCTACTCAAATCCCAGAGTTCAGACCATTGTTCTGACCGCCTGGACGCTAAGTTTGCTGCAATTCCCATTTGTGCTCACTGTGAGCCGCGCGAGAAAAATGCGCGTCGCTATCACCAATGACTACGAGCAATTGTTTGCGAGACAGAGACCCAGAAGCGTCTTTAAGGTTAGACAAAAAATTAGAAGTTGATAGCATTTCAAAAATTTAGGCATTTTACGACGTGGATATCTGGGCGATCTTCCTGGCGAATGCTCTCCAAGACGTTCCTTTCCTACTAACCCGTCTGTATCTGATGACTGTTCATAACTTGGTCACGTATACAATGATTTTCTTCTTCTTCAAGAATATGCTTATTATTCTTCTACAAACCTACCGGTACAGTAACGCCTAATCATCTTATCTACCCACCCCTTTTTCCTTACCAGATCTCTAATCATCATCAATGACCGCTATATCCACCCAAAACCTCCAGACATGGATATAATTGAGCACAATATGGATCTGATGAAGTCTTCCCGAGCTGATGAGGATGAAGACGATGATTACTCTCAATCACCGTATCACAAAAGCCATCATCATCATTCCAATGATAAGCAGAACAAGCGGAAGAAGGAGAAGCGGAAGGAGAAGAAGAAGGCGACGACGCCTTCCAAGAATCGGAACAACGGCAACGATGCGACGCCGAAGAAGACGCGTCGCAGCAGTTCGACGACGCCGACACGAACTCCGAAGCAGCGAAGGACTTCGCGAATTCGCAGCATTTCCGAGGAACGCGAGCAGTTGTTTCCGAGTCATGGACATGGAAGGAGACGACTCGATCGGTTGGATACGTTGGAGGAGACTTGATGCTGCATTCATATAGTGAAATCGGATGAAGACGTTTTCTAATTCCATGCGTTTTCCTTTCTTCCGGACTTTTAAAATAAATCCATTGAATAACAGAACACTTTTAAAAAGTTACATGTTTGGAATCCCTGTGAGATGCCTACAAAGAATATCCAATCCGTTTTCCTGTATCTTGTCTACTTTTCGAGAAAATCAATTTCAAGTATCCGTGGCCGAGGTGGCGTGGCCTCATTGAGTTTTCTAGGCCGCCAAATAGAAATTGGCTGGACGCGATTTTTTTTTTACTTTCCACAGTTTCTTCTTATTTTTATGCTTTTTTCGCATTTTCTCTTTAAAAAAAAACAAATTTACCATCTCGAAAAAGCTATTCCAGTTTTTGGAGTATTGATTTTCGTCTAAATCAGCTAGTTTTGGCCATTTTTCAAATTTCAGCATTTCGAAAAATTCATATTTTTAGTTTCCGGAGTTCAACACGCTTTGTTTTCACTCTGTCAGATTAAAAAATGCCTAAAATTTGAATTTTCGTCGTCTTGATTTTGCGCCGTTGCGTTTTTCCTTCAAAAAAGTGGTTTTTCCGTGTTTTCTCTCTTTTTCTCATTATTTTCGCGATTTTTTCTCAATTTTTCATTGTTCCAGTCATTCTACTCGATTGGAGGCTGAACCGGAAGCATTTCAAGCTCAATGAAGAAGGAAACGTTGAGATTCCAAAAATTTGGACGAAAAACGAGGAATCCGAGATGGACGGCGAACGCTTGTTGCGAGAAGGGAAAGCCGTCGAAAACGAGGAGCAGGAGCAGCGCTGTGACCGAAAGGACGACGGACTACGCTGAAATTCGACGAGGGAAAACACACGGTCACCTTCGGTAAGGTTTTCACTAGAGATTGACGAAATTTATCTAAAAATTGGCGTTCCAGCTAGCCCAATGACGTTTGACTTGCGACTCACAAGTTGAACCACCGAGACATCACCATTGAAATTATTCCGAAGGCTACTCAGAACACGGTTAAGCTGAAGAGCTTGAGGTTGTTCGGCTGCGATCGCACTGCCATGGACGAGTTCCAGCCGATCTTCGAGAGGAAACCGATTCTGTCACTTCCCAACAAGCTGGTGTACTCAGTTGTGGAGTTTGCGATGCTTCAAGTTGACGATAATAAGTGGACTGAAGGCGTCGCACAGAAGCTGCTGTCCAGGAAAGTCAATCATCCGATAGTCGCTGAAATTTCCACCCGAGCACTTGCCAAGTGTCACCCTGACATGGATTCCGAGCTGTTCGAGAATATTGATGAATCTTACCTTCGAGAATGGAAGATTTTGACGTCATGGTCAGAAGATGTGGATGGAATGGGAGATTTGCGGAAGTTGTATGTGGAACAGCTACTCGACAGAATGGAAGCGGTCCGCACCAGATGGCCTTTGTTCTTGGAGACGTTCATTGAGAATTTTGGAGTGAATGAAGGTGTTCGAGAAGACGAAGAGGATGAGCAGCTGGCGAGAATATGAGGTTATGTGGAAGCTCCAGTTGATTAGGTTTAAGCGACGAATTTTTCAGATATTCTTCGTCGATAACCATCGCAGGCAAGGGACATGTCTCGGATCCCTCGTTTTTCGTCCAGATCCTTGGAATCTCGTCGTTTCCTTTATCCTTGACCTTGACATTCTTCTGGTACATTCTCCAATCGTGAAAAATATCTGCAATAATGAAAAATTGAGAAATTGTTGCTGCTCTGCTCCAGAATCCCGCAGTGTACTCGTCGATGATCGCCCTCTTGCCCCACGCACAAGCCGAATCGCAGTCTAAACCTGCGGTTAAAAAGTTGCAATAAAAATTAATATTTATTCATATTTTATTACTATTTTTCATGTTTACTTTGGAAATGTCCACTCTTTTGAGAATTCTTGTGTATTGTCCGCAAAGTCCGGCATCAATTTAACTTTTGCAACCTCTGTTTCATTTCTTCAAACCAGGAAATCAGAATTAAATTTAAAAAAACGATTTATTTAATTTCAGACCTGCAAAAATTAAAAAATTGTTTTTTGATTCAATTTCAGACCTGCAAAAATTAAAATATTCGATCGACTATCGACAATTTCTCTGCGTCTCTCACGAGAGAGCACTCTTTTCCTAGCCCGTTGCAAGCGCGCCCTACCGAACAGCGCGCAGGTTGGGCACTCGCGGCAGCCCGCGAACGTTGTTGTTGCCGCGCAATTGTCATCATTCCGCCCACTCCCAAGCAAATCTCGCTCATTCTTGCTATTGGGGTGCCTTGGGAGCGGTCGCTCGACACGCCGCTCTGCCGTATGAACCCGGGTGAGTGTTTTTTCCCTTTTTTTGGTTAGGATAGTAGCACAATAGAGTAAGAATAGGTTCCGTAAGCACTTAGGTTCCCTCTCCTATGAACCGAATGTGCTCTAGCCCCGAGCTCTAGGTTACAGTGTCTCTCGGGGTTAACACCCTTAACCACACTGTAGCTGGGAGTCAGGAAGGGACTGGAACATATGAGGTGAAGTAGGAGAGAATGTAGTTCCCGTATAGGCATTCATAAGAAGTTAGTAAGATATTCCACCCGAATGTCCACCCTTGTAGTACTGTAGGCCTCATGCGGCGACGTGAGGGCCGTGCAACCCTCACGGAATGCCCGCACCGAGTTGTAGTCCAACTCTGAGGTTCCGTCCCGAACTTAGTTCGGGACGAACGAGACGTGGCACGCCTTCCTTGAAAAGGGAAGATGTCGCCACTTACCAGTGAAGCTGATCAGTGCTCCACGCGCACATTATGGTGACGGACGGGTGGAATTAGGTTGATAAAGTAGGGTTGTGACTAGATTAGATTGAGAAATTGGCAGATACTACCCTTTTTTTGTTTATAAATTTCAGAATATGGCCCCTCTCAACGTCAGTTCGCCGAATCCAGCCTGCTCCTCTGCCCTCCGCCTGCTCCTGCCGCGTCGAACCACATAGCCTCTGCTTCCGTCCCCGTCGCTACTGCCGTCACCAAGGAGTTGGAGCAGCTGAAGAAGGCTGGCGCCGCCGCCGCCATTGTCACCGTCTCTCCTGCCGTCACCGTCGTCACCGCCGTCGAGTTGCATGCCGTCTTCCGAGGAATCCGTATGGAAGAGATGTTGTTTCCTACTTCAATTTTTTTTTGTTGCAGGATCGGGACGCCCTTCGTGCCACCCAGATGGAAGAAGTAGTGGAACATCTGAAGAAGGCCGCCGAAGACAAGAAGGCTGGCGCCGCTGCCGACATCGTCATCAACTCTGCTGCCGTCACCAAGAAGTAGTTGGAGCAGCTGAAGAAGGCCGCCGCAGACAAGAAGAAGGCTGGCGCCACTGCCGTCATCGTCACCGAGTTGGCTGTCTTCCGAGGAATCCGTATGGGAGAGATGC
This sequence comes from Caenorhabditis sp. 39 LS-2015, assembly GCA_900536345.3. Classification (NCBI taxonomy): domain Eukaryota; kingdom Metazoa; phylum Nematoda; class Chromadorea; order Rhabditida; family Rhabditidae; genus Caenorhabditis; species Caenorhabditis waitukubuli. The sequence continues at coordinate 10,212 of LR564711.1, read as the reverse complement.
CTTCCGCAATCCTCTGCCGCCACTGCAGCATCTTCGGTTGCCGGCGTCGACGATTTGGAGGAAGTGATGCGTGCTCGAGAAGATGCTGCCCCAGCCGGTTTTGCTGGACCTCTACCAAGTCCGGTTTTCCAAGATCCACTGCCTCCGAACCTTCTAGCTGAAATGGACGGTTATCTCATTGACAAGATCAGGAGCTTGAGCTGGAAGACCACGTGAGTGAAATCCCCAAGAAAGTTTGAAAGTAAATATATACTTATATCTTGCAGCAGGCCATCCGCAAGGACCAGGAGGAGCCAGATAAGGATCTACCATCACTCTGGTCAAGCTTGACAGGCTCCGACGGACTTCTCACATCTTCTCAACTGCGACTCCATCCAGGCCCTCTGCCTTCTCTACCTTGTCGACCGCATGCTCGTCTTCTGAAGGTTCTTCGAAGTGTTTGTGTCAACCAAACCACTTGCGACTTCACCACCTTCTGCCACTGTTCGACTAGGCGAGAGGATAATTCCGACGTTGAAGAGATCTTGTCCGAAGTACCAGTCTGGCTGGATTCTATCTCCGTTTCCGGTCTCCATCGCTCGTGCATATCCAGGAAACTTTCTCCCCGCCATCCTCCGACAGAACGCCAAGTCTACGGATGTTGTTAAACAAGCACCGACGTTCCATCATTTCTGGTCGATGGTTCAGCAGCACACATCGAAAGTCCCGAAGAGCAAGGATTGGACACCTACACCAGAACAACAGCTGGAGGATTGTCCACTTGGACAGATGCTCAATTCGCTCCGGAAGCCAGCGATGGCAAAGTCTCCGTTGAAGGAGAAGGTGCTGAGAGTGGCGAGCCAGATAATGGTAACTCTGCCGATGAACACTTGCGATGCGAGCTGATTGGAATCAAGGATCGCAAAGATCAGAAGCCGTTGCGTCATAAGTTGGAGAACGTCATTCGTGTGATGACTACTGGATCCTGCAGCACCGAAGGCCTCAACGATGGACTCACCATTCTCTCCGAAGCCATGCGAACCTTTTCCGATGGCACTTCTCTGGAGATTTACAACAACTTGTTCACAGCGGTCTCCAAGCTCGGATCAGAGCTCCTTCCGCAAGTAGACCATCTTATCGAGGAACTTGATGAGGCTCAGAAGACCGAAGGTGTTTCGACCCCTTCCGCAGAACCATCCACTTCTGCTGCGCAGCCAAAGTCCAAGACAGTTCAGCTCGTCGTCGATACCAGTTCGGCTGGTCGATCCGCTATCGGTAGATTTGATGGAGAACGTCTCATCATGGATGGAGATCAAAACATGCGACTCCAGATGAGCTCCTGCAAAGAACTTCAGCTCTCAGCCGTCACTGTGCTCACGGATAAGGGCGGAGCTCAATATGCGCTTCTCAGTGCTCTTCAGACTCTTGTCAAGGTTCGCAATCATATGAAGATCATTCGACAGGAGAAGGCAAAGAAAATCAAGGAGGCGAAGGAAGCGGAGAAGAAGAAAATCGATAAGAATGCGTCTGCATCTGCATCTGCATCGCAAACCGGAGAATCTTCAACACCAGCTTCTTCAACACCAGCTGCTACTTCAGATTCTGCTGTTCCGGCACCTGTTGTCACCAAGCCAGTCACCGAAGACGTTCACGCTGCCGAAGAAGAACCACTGATCTCGGAGCGTCTTGTTGACCTCAATAGTCACTGGAATTTTCTCTAGGAATGCCAATTTGCCAGCAGAGATGCAGAACGAGGCGAGAAGAGCTCGTGCACAACACGTCGACCGAATATGATGCGATATAATCGATTCTTGTTCCGCGGAGCAGGAAGACCACGTGAGTGAAATCCCCAAGAAAGTTTGAAATTAAATATATATTTATATCTTGCAGCAGGCCATCCGCAAGGACCGGGAGGAGCCATATAAAGATCTACCATCACTCCGGTCAAGCTTGACAGGCTCCGACGGACTTCTCACATCTTCTCAACTGCGACTCCATCCAGGCCCTCTGCCTTCGCTACCTTGTCGACCGCATGCTCGTCTTCTGAAGGTTCTTCGAAGTGCTTGTGTCAACCAAACCACTTGCGACTTCATCGCCTTCTGCAACTGCTCGACTAGGCGAGAGGATAATTCCGAGGTTGAAGAGGATCTTGTCCGAAGTACCAGTCTGGCTGGATTCTACCTCTGTGATTGGCAGTCTGCTCTGGTCGAACGGAAGAGTCTTGGCTGTGAGGAAGTCACATGGGAGCCAGTGGAGTCTGTGCCGGAAGACAAGGTTTCGAGATTATCAGTTTGAAGGCGTCGACTGGTTGCTGTACTGCTACTACAATGCGTAAGTTGAATGTTCATTTTAAAAACTTGACAATTTTGTTATTTTCAGGCAAAACTGCATTCTGGCCGGCAGATCTTCTTCTACAACTTCATCAACTGCTCACACGCCAGCTCCTCCAGTCATTTCATCCACTCCATTCACGTCGGCCGCCGCAACCGCTGCTGGAAACACTCAACTTTGTGCTCTAGCAGCTGCGATTGTTCAGCAACCACAGCATCATGACAAGGAACTCATCGAGATTTGCGGTCGGGATGGTCTCGAGTCGCTGGCCGCCCATGTTCCTGCTTTCACCAAGGTGAGATAATATTCCAGTTTCCCTCTCAAACTTATTCATCCATTTCCAGATCGTACGTCTATCTGAGATGACTCTGCTGCGACGGGTTTATCGAAGTTCGAGGCTGGCGAGTTATGTGGAATTGGAGGCGTCGAGTCGGTCAACGATAGTGATGAGAAGAAGGCAGCAATGGTCGACGTGGCTGCTGTACCTGGAACCTGGAAGAATGGAAACTCGCTTCGAGAGTACCAGATTGCCGACTGGTTGCTGTTCTGCTACTACAATGCGTAAGTTGAATGTTTATTTTAAAAACTTAACAATTTTGTTATTTTCAGGCAAAAATACATTCTGGCCGGCAGATCTTCTACAACTTCATCAACTGCTCACACGCCAGCTCCTCCAGTTTCTTCATCTACTCCATCCACATCGGCCGCCGCAACCGCTGCTGCAACAGCTCAACTTCTTGCTCGGCAGCTGCGATTGCTCAGCAACAACATCAACATGAGAACATGATAGTTGGCGGAGACATTTGGAAATATGAGAAAGGAAATTGTCGAAAATGCCCAAGAACCTTTGGAGCCATGGAACCCATGAGCCCCTCCAAACCGGACACTTCCTCCCGGCTCGACGAGAAGATCTGATGATTCAGGAGCAGAGCCCTGGTCCGAAAATGCGAGATTTGGCCGGTGTGATCAAGTTGGATAACGGAACAGAGCTACTCGTGATGATCCCCGAATCAGTGCAAATGTGTCTTCAGCTTCACTACATGGACACCCGCACCCATCTTCTCAACGGAATGTTCTCACTTCGCACCGAGACAGAGGCTATTCCTTTCAATCCACGTCAACTTCATGTCTCCGACAACCGGGTCGTCGTCTGTGGTCTCCATGAAGTCTACGCACTGCGATTCTCTCCACAGGGAACTGTTATCGATAGAGCGCACATCAAGCTAGCTGGATCGGAAAATAGAGGCAACTCGTCTGTTTCAAACAATCCTGTCGTCAAAGCGGAATTCTGCAAGGATCGGAACACGAATAAGCAGTTGATCGCGGTGGCTACTCATCAATACGTCAGAGTTTACGATTTGACGCTCTCGGAGACCAACTTTGTCGAAGAACTTGTTCTGACCGCTGGAAACGTCGCCGACTTTGTAGTTCTCCCTCTGAGCAACTCTGAGATTCGAGCAATGATCATTTCAAGTACCTGCTTCCTGTACGAGCATCTTATCACCGACTGCACCACTGACAACAATTCGATCTTTTTGACGACTATCGTCAACTTGCCCGAAGGACACGTCAGCGACGCCTACTCTCTTCACTACTCGCACACTTTCAATTTGCTGTTCGGTTCGTTCAACACTGGAACTTTCTACACCAACGATCTGGAGCCGGCGATCTGTTAATCTTCCTTCTTCACTCAAAGATCTTCTTGAAGTGCATGATGACCAGACGGACTCGATCCATCGATTCGTCGAGAATGGCTTTGGAGAAGTTGCTACGCCGGGTTTCCTGCAGAGACGGATCCAAATTGAATGGTCAAAGCTGTGGATACTGCAAGTATGCGAAGATCGAGGTTTCGGCCGTCTATCGAGCACTTCCTGGAGCCCAACACATCACGAGTGATACGGAGAGAGGACAGTGTGTGCAAGAAATCACACAGTTGCTGACCAAGATGGAGACCACCAAAGCGAAGCTTTCCGGATATAGAGTAAGTTCTCAATTTCATATTCATATTTATTTTTCTAATTTCCAGGCTGTCTGCGAGTCTCTCTACCTACGCAACCGCCCACTGGCCTCCTACAAACTCCACGTCGAGAACAATCACACTTCCGAGTTCTTCGAAGCCAATGGAACGATCTCGCTGCTGATTTCCGGCTCCAACGCCGAGAACGTTCTATTGAAGGCCGGAGCCGAAGATCTGCTAATCTTCCTTCTTCACTCAACGATCTTCTTGAAGCGCATGATGACCACTCATGTGAAAACCACTGAGAACTAAAATTTATCCCGAGCTCACGTGAGTGGCCTAACTTCTGTAATGAGCAGAATTGCACTTCTCTTGGACTGCCTCTCCGTGAAACGTGTACTAACTCGGAGAATCTCACGCGCGGCCAAAATGGTACTGCAGTTTGCCAAAAAAGGTACTGTAGCCGCAGACCGTGACGTTTACGGCATCTCCGCTGCCCTCTGGTGACAGGAGGCATGGCATGAGTGCGACGTTTCGAACAAATTTGTAGAATTTGTCGAAAAAATCGCCAACTATTTCACAGTTCTCCTGGAAATGGTGTAAAATCTGAATATTCTGTAACGTCATCTGCCGTCCACCGACTTTCTCTGGAAAATCACTAATCTCTGGCCACGTCGACACCGTCGGATAGGGCTGATGCAGGGAAATGATTTGGGGTGATATGTCGGGAGCCGCCACCTACACTCACCTTCATCTCATCGCTCCGGAAATGACTACGCTGTCACTTTGAATTTTGCCAGCTGGCCAACTACAGTACCACGCTCTCTGAGTTATTACACGTTTCACGGAGGTGCAGCAAAAGGGAAGAGAATTTCCGATCTTTTGCAGATAAAGGACATTAATGAGCTGCCCCCACGTGAAGCGTGTAATAATTCATCTAAACCTATACTATTTACCTGTGTGCTGAGTGCAATCGAAGCGACGCTGGTAGCTGTAGACGTGGACGGCATTTATCCCCCTTAAAGCGTCGCTTGAAGTCCAACCGGTGCTATCTAAACCGCTGTCCCTCCCTCCCCTCCCCCGTCTTTATACTTATTAATTAATGTTGAATCACAATAATAGCAATTAGAATTAGCACTTCTTCTCGGAGCCAACGAGTGTGATCCGAAGACATTGTTTCCTCCTAACTCCTGATCATGAAACTTGGGGGGTAGCGGAGTGAGTACGCAGCTCGAGGGAACGATGGATCGGATGCCTAAGTAGTAGCAGCAGATGATGTGGATGATGTTGAGGAGCTGAAGAAACACAAATTAGCATTGGATTCAAAGATACGCGAGTCTTACCTGCTTGGAAGTCAATGTATTCCGAAGACCTTGTTTCCTCCTGACTCCTGATCATGAAACTTGGGTCGTGGGTAGCAGAGTGAGTACAGGGAACAGCAGCGGCATCATCCTCTTCCTCTTTATATTCCGTAGCTGAAGCTGTTGTCTCCGCTAGTCGGCTGAAATATTAGAAAACTAATAAATAACATGATTAACAAAGGTACCTGGATGGAGGAGCCGGAGTGTGAGCAGTTGATGGAACAAGAAGTTCCGCGTTTCCAGCAGCGGCGGCCGTTGCGGACGGATTCCTTTCCAGTTCACCGATCTTCTTGATCTCAGCCAATCGGACCCTCCTTCCTCTTCGTCTTCACCGTGGCTGAAGTTGATGTTCCCGCTAGACGGCTGAAAAATTAGAAAATTTATAAATAACAAGATTAACAAAGGCACCGGTGAATTTGCCGATGAGGAAACCAGAGCAACGTGTGGCACGCCAGCTCGTGTCCACGGTGGCAGTTGACAGCGCAGACACTGCACACTCCAGTCGATCCATCATATTGCACGTGTAGTAGTTGTACCAATGTTGGTCGATGAAATCTGAAAGAAAAAAGCATTGCTCAACGGTTCTATCCCAGAAACAACTCACTGTTTCCAGTCGACTTGTATGTACAGAAATTCATGTCAATCTGGTCATGTCGCTGCTTCTGCGTCTGGCTGTTCCGCAGACTCTTCTCCATATTCGATCGAACATCTGGATCCAAGAGCATGAAGGCGCGCAGATCGTCTTCATTAGATGATTCTACCGGTGAGAGCTCCGAGAAGAGTCGGTTGACATATCCGAGGCATTCGGAGAGCAACGAGACGTCGCACACCACCTGTTTCTGCTCGATCTGGAAAAGACAAAAATTAAAAAATCTTCTAGATTCTAAGGTTCAACTGACCGTCAGAATACGTTTACTCGCATCGAGAACATCCACATTCTTCAGAATATCACTAGGTAGTTTTTCCAAAGCCTTTGCAAACATCTCCAAGCAGTTCTTCTACACAGCTGTTCTTCCAAAGGTGCTAAAGGGGGCGAGAACCTGGTGGAGGTAAAATCCGTTCTTCTCCGACTTCTTTTCATATTCCTTCTCGATATTCAACGACGATGAGAGGTATTTGTCGGTGTGTTGCACGACAAACGCCTGGTCCTTGAGCACAATTGCCTGATGCTCTGACGAAAAGAGTTGCTCGAATAGTTTCGACAAGCAAGCATCAATGTTTAGACGGTTCTGCGCTTCGATGTCCGGGAACGAGTGAATTAGTTCGAAGAGACAGTTTTTAAAAGGAGTTCCAGCTCTGAAAATGCAGCCGGACGGTTTCTGGACGATTCGGTGACACCCAGCAGTTGTCCGGGAATCGACCTGCTGAAATTCCGGCGAAAATGCAAAGAGTGAGCAGCACACGATGCTCCATCCGGAAAGCCAATAGTCCGTTGACCAAGAGCTTGCAGTTGCGATTCTTGAGTCGATGAGCCTCGTCAATTACACAAACTGTCCACGGCACCTTCTTCAAGAATTCCACATCCGACACGACAGTCTCGAAAGTAGTGATCAGAGCATCTAGCTTCACAAAGTTCTTTCTCCGATTCCTCAGCGGTTGCGGCGGCCGATGTGGATAGAGCGGATGAAGTAATTGGAGGAGTTGGAGCGGGAGCAGTTAATGAAGTTGTAGAAGAAGATCAACCGGCCAGAATGCAGTTTTGCCTGAAAATAACAAAATTGTCAAGTTTATAAAATGAACATTGAACTTACGCATTGTAGTAGCAGTACAGCAACCAGTCGACGCCTTCAAACTGATATTCTCAAAGCGAGTTCCCGTTTTTCCAGGTTCCAGGTACAAAATCTTCTCGACGATAAGAGCATTGGGATCAGAAACTGGAGCATCCACTTTGATCAGGAACTAGTCATCAGAGTCATCGCTCTTCTCGCCATCCAGCGAGTTTTCTGCGGCCAACTCTGCCTTCTTTCTACTGCTACCTACACCCTTCTTCCAGATCTCTCCTAGGGTAGGCTGCTGAAAAAACGATAATTTACAAAATAACGTGAAAAATAAGTCACCAACCTTTGGACCTGCTACTTGTTGCTTTGCGTACGATTGCACATTGCCAAAACACACATCTACTGCTCGTGAAACACACATCTACTGCTCTTCATCGGGTTTCTTCTCCAAAGAAGAGAACGATCGGAATTGAGTCCAGTCAAAAACCGGTCCAGGTCAGGATTCCTTGATTCCAAAGGATCGAAGCACTCGCATAAACTCCTGCTCCAATCGCTTGGTCCATTTCAGTTTCTCGTAGACTGGATCGTGTACACTTCGCTAGTTGACGCCAACAAGTTGACGGAATCTCATCCAAATTCTGCAGCTCCGGACCAAATCTGAATGTCCTTCCTTCCCGTAGAAACAGAGAGTTTCGTCGGCGCGCATCGTATTACAGTTTTCGAGACCATGGATCAGTTCTCTTCCATCTGGAGTCGCCGTCGCTTTTTCAACAGCAACCTGCGCCTTCTGATCCCACTTCGTCCAGAATTCAGGATCATCAATACCTATGCCGTCTCCTTTATTGTGGGTGGAACTGAACGATGCCTTGGCGAACAGAGATCCTTTCTGGCAAGGATCTATGCGTTCTTCGCTGCAGAATTCGTCTCGATTTCTTCCCCGTTGAACTTGGCAGACTCGTTCTCCTCGTCCATGATAGATCCGTGGGCTCCCTTCTTCAACAGCTCCTTGACGTCCTTCTTGCTCAGTTCTTTCTTCTGCATGTCGGAGAGTTGAACTTCGATGATCGTCTCCTCTTTCGGTCCCAACGATTTCCCGACATGATCCATCCGGAAAGCCAAAAGTCCGCTGACCGAGAGCTTGCTGTTGCCGTTTTTGAGTCGATGAGCCGATGAGCGATGAGCGACATTCTGAAAATGAATGAATAAGTTTTAGAGCAAAACTAGAATATTATCTCACCTTGGACAAAGCATTTGTAGAACTGATCTTGTGGAGCTTGACCGCTTCTGCCATCGCTGCAATTTAAGCGGACGGCATATACCCTCCGTGGAGCATCTGCATCTGAACCATCTCCATCTATTGCTTCTTGAGCGCCTCTTGCTGGCTAGCGGCTGTTTGGGCGGCTTGGGCTGCTGAAAAACAATAATTTACAAAGAACACAAAAATGAAATAACTAACCTTTCTTTGCAGAAACATTACAGACAGTCATCTTAACATTCAGAGAACACATTTGAAGAGACGAGAAAAATTTCAAGAAAGAATGGGAAAATAGGCAGAATTTGTGAAAACCCAGAGATTTTTGGGTTGGGAACTGGCAAAACTAGGGGGAAATCAACGGAAATGCAATTAAAGCCGGATTGTTGAAATTATTGAAGTGCAAAAATTCTCAGAAGAACTATTATGCGTTCCTGAGATCGTAAGAGTTGAGATTTCAAACGCGGCCGGGTCCCGCCACGATTTCCTTAGTTTTTAGGAAAACTACGGTCGATTCTACCGTAGTTTTACTAAAAAAAGGGAACATCGTGGCGGGACGCGATGCCGCGTTTGAATCTCAACTCTTACGATTTCGGGAACGCATAATAGCAAATATTTTAGCGCGCACCCCAAGGTCGTCAACTGCGGCCCGCCAATGCGGTAGAGCGCACTTGCATACCCACGCCATTTCGCGCGCGGGAAACAGATATTTGCAATGGAAACAACCAGAAAACGACGACTTGCTAGCGAATCGGAAGGAAACTTTGCAAACATCATTCTGAATTTAAAACAAAACATAATCTCTCAAGTTAACTTTAAAGGGACACTTTTTGGATGAACGGCAGCTACTTTTGCAGCCACCACCTACAGTACCACTAACTGAATTTTATAGGCATGTATTGGAAAGCGGAAATCAATAAATTGAAGGCGGAACAGAGGGATACTTGGCAGAGGTTCTTCTGGATATTGAAAGAACTTATTCTCTCGATTCCACCTCAAACGGACAGTTTTTGGATGAACGGCAGCTACTTGAACAGCCACCACCTACAGTACCACTAACTGAATTTTATCGCAATTTTGCGGGCAGCGGAAATCGATAAAGAGAAGGCGGAACGGAAGGATATTTGGCAGAGGTTCTTCTGGATATTGAAAGAACTTATTCTCTCGATTCCACCTCAAACGGACAGTTTTTGGATGAACGGCAGCTACTTGAACAGCCACCACCTACAGTACCACTAACTGAATTTTATCGCAATTTTGCGGGCAGCGGAAATCGATAAAGAGAAGGCGGAACGGAAGGATATTTGGCAGAGGTTCTTCTGGATATTGAAAGAACTTATTCTCTCAATTCCACCTCAAACGGACAGTTTTTGGATGAACGGCAGCTACTTGAACAGCCACCACCTACAGTACCACTAACTGAATTTTATCGCAGTTTTGCGGGCAGCGGAAATCGATAAAGAGAAGGCGGAACGGAAGGATATTTGGCAGAGGTTCTTCTGGATATTGAAAGAACTTATTCTCTCGATTCCACCTCAAACGGACAGTTTTTGGATGAACGGCAGCTACTTGAACAGCCACCACCTACAGTACCACTAACTGAATTTTATCGCA